>JASDQU010013410.1:191589-203637 GCA_032191745.1 Picea mariana | reverse complement strand
GCCTAAAGGCAAACATTCTAAGTTTTAGATTCTATGGCTCGGACCTTTTCAGGTGGCTGAGAATATTGGGGCAGACACTTATCGGTTACAAAATATGAGGGGGGAACCTGACGCCCTCCTAGAAAATGGCCAAGCCCTAAAAAAATATTTCCATTAAAAAAAAAAAAATTAAATTGAGTTTTATTTTATTTTTCGTGTGCGTGTTTCATAAGTTTTGTTTCAGCTAGTTCGATTGCGATTTTGTCTTTATTTTATTCTGTTGTTTTATTTTCCATGCTTTCGAAAGTTGTGTTTAGAAAGACAATGGTTGAACTCAAATCATGCGACATAGAAAACTATGTTCCTAACTCATTGCTCACATACAACGCAAGAAGTGTCAAGGAACCTACAGTTGTTTCGAGGGGTCCTCTATCTAACCTGCGCAAATGAACAAATTAGGGGAAATGTAGAAGCGTCTGCTCGATGGTCTGGTGAAATCTTAAGGGAAAGTAGGTAAGCTAAAAAGGACTACATGAAACCTGGAGACAAAGCTAGCAACGATTTCATCTTAACCATCACACTTTGCAAAATAAATAGGCGTCATTCTCTCTGGCTCAGGGCATTCTGCCAAAATACAAGTTAACTATACCAAAGGAGTGAACAGTGGGAGAGGGTATGCAGATATCTTCGTCGGGGCTATGGATGCTTGCTGGCAGTGGAGCAAGGTTTTTGATGTCGAGGTGACTTCATCAGGGCTATGGACACTCACTGGCAGTAGAGAAACACCGTAGCAAGTGAGTAAAGGTAACTAAAGGTTCCATTCCAATGAATGCTTTACTATATTTTTGTCAAAGGGAGCATGAGTCAGGATTACAGGAAACAAAGGAGGAATAAAGGTTAAAAACCCCACAGGCAGACCCGGAAGCATCAACCGGAGAATTTCAAATGCAAGGCTAAAAGAGGCTCTCATTTAAAAAAAAACAGTTAAGTTCTCCACCAGCTGAGCCTGAAGGAGGAACTAAGATTTTGTTTTCGCCCAATAAGTCTCCATTTCTTGAGCACTCAACACACCCTAAAAATTCTATGTCAAATTTTACTTTTTGGGTACCAGTTGATATTTTGCATTGTCTAATTCAACATCAGTATGAAAATTGTTTCCCTTGCTTATCTTTTTTTTGGTTCTCATTAAAGTCCTTAAAATTTTGCTTGAACATGTGAAAACCACCATAACTTAAAAGACTAACATTTAATTAAAGAATCGACTGCTGAAACATTTCCCTGACACATTAAAAAAATTCAGCGTTGGCAAAAGGAAGTTTTGTTCGAGACAGGCATCACACAAGGATATATTCAATGACCGATCCTTTAGGCATTGGTAAAAATTTAAAAGAGTAAGCATTAATGAAGAAATAAAGGCTTCGTCGATGCCTTTGGCATCGACGGTCCCAATTTTATTTTAACACACGCATCTTGGTATAACCCTGACTCCGATTAAGATACACAATCAAACCACCTGTCCTCATCTGCCATGTGTCTTTGTCATATTGAATAAACATACAAACTAGTTTTCGCTTGAGTCATTATCAATTCTCGAAGCCTAAGCCGCACCCCGAGTCATTTTTTCCACATCATCACCGTACGAGGAAATCAGTCAGCATCGGAAGTTATTAACAGGAGGATGCCAACGAAAATGTTCACCATGCATCGCCAATCCCCGAACTTCCCACTAGGAAAGCAACACGATCAAAAGTTTTAGCGCCAGATACGTTGCAACCTGGAGCATTTAAGAGACTAATCAATTCCAAATATCACATTAGTTGTTAATTCGTGCACGAATTGAAAGGACCGTTTGAATTTACCGATGCAACATATCTCCCCCCACGCCTCCTCCATAAACCCATGATGAATTAAATCGCAGAGATCTGGCGGCAAATTTCGTTTGATTTTTCACTCATAACCCGAGTTAATTGGTTGATACGACACGATAAGTTCATCCCCATTTAAATTATTTTCAAGTTGTTTGTAACAAGATCATCATGCACAAATAAGTTCATATCATCCAAAGGAGCGAGATGAGCAATCTGGAAGACATTTCTAAGGTCCAATTAGTATTAAACAACAGGTTTAGCAAGCGTTATAGGTATGTACCAGTCTATGGATTTTTTATGCTTCACTTCATTCATTTTTTTTTCAGTGTTACTCTGTACGCATGCCCTAAATATGGATTTCAATGCCAGTAATAATGCCTCCGAGAAAACCAACCACCAGGAAATATCTGAGAGCGTCGAAGCTAAAGGAACCAGATGTAGGAGAAGGCTCTTCCCTAGTAGTCGCAAAACAATTGGAATTTGCTCCAAATCCGGTGCCCGCCATAAAGACATCCACCAAGGAGGTTTTCATTTAGCCTCTAGCCTTTAGAGACACAAAGGCTATCATAGGGACCAAGGAATTACTCCTGCACTAGGGAGAAATTTTCCAGAATATCAAGTGGGAAGAATTCCCTGAATGTACCCCACACAATAACCTTGATATGAGGAAACTCGACGATGAATTTTTACCGAATATCCGAAGGTCGTACCTACACATGGTAGCGAGCAGAACTCCAGTTTTCCCATGCATTGAACTCCTAAAGTGGCTTATTGACCACACAGACACACAAATATGTTTGATTAATGACGACAATGGCGAATGTGTCGGGGTTTTTCTTCCAATGGAGGTGCAAAATTACTACAAGCTCAGAGATCCGGAGGAGTGGATGAACACCAATTTTGTTATAAGCTTCTATGAGAAACATGACACCAGTTGGGTGATGGATTTGTGGTGGAGAGAGGATAAAAAATTCACTAATAAGAACTCTGACTGGTACCTGACGACCAACTTAAGAGAGTCGTATATCTATCTAATGGCCCTCATATGTTGGTTGTATGGGGAGAAAGATTGTTCCACATTTTCAAAGGCATGGATGCCTCTAGCTTGCACGGTAGCCATTTATGGAATAGGATTTAACTAGGGCGTCATCAATTCCAAATAGTTGATCATTTGCATTCAACATGCTTAGACGCCAAAAGAAGGAGAGACTCCATCCTTCTACATGGATTCTTATTTATTGGATGTCATCTGTGCCCGAAATTCCTTTGCTAGAATGAAATTGAGATGGCACTCCTCAGAACTCCTGGTCCATGTATATTTCAGCATCTTATGGGAGAAGAGGTACAATAAATCCTACTCTCATCTATGATCAATTTATCATGCACAAGAAAGAGTGTTCAATACTGCCGCCCATGACCAAAAAGATGATATCAAGGGTTGGTAACTAGTATCTGGATGAGCTCAATACCTACATTAGGGTTTTCAGAGCCACCGGAGCACCACACCTGCTACCGGTGTATGTCCCTGATCAACTAGTAGTAGGGGAAATCTGCTACCAGACCATCCTGCAAGGTTACAATGTTACTTTGGTAAACGATAAGAAGTGGGCATTCATACCTTATGGATTCCATATATATTTCTACATGGTAAAATACATCGCTTAAGACAAGTAGGAAGGTGTAATCCAATTAGATTTATGATTCCAGATTGGTCGTTTTCACAAGCACGACCCAAAGGGTCTAGTCCCGAAGCATGCATCGCAAGTATTGTCTTACTGGCCATACACCCATGACAGGTTTGAAGACGAGATTTTCACGGAAAACGCACAAGAATGGGACAAAGTTGTAGCAAGGATTGTTGGTCCTAGAATGACTAGATTCAAAGCCATAAGCCTATATGAACAAGCAGCAACCCTAGAACAATCTTATCAAGGAGGCCTCTGGGCCAGGAAGGAAATAATAGCGGCTGAGATAGCAGAAGCTCCCCAAGAAGCAGCTGAAATAGCAGAGATTTCCCAGGTAACCCCGGTACAGGATAGGAGTTCCCCCAAGGCTCAGGATGCGTGGGAGAGAGGGTTACTTGTGTATGAACAAGATCAGTGGATCATGAATTAGATGTGAGATCATGAATAGCCCAAAATAAATCTCGGCGGGACCTAGCAGCCCTAAATTCATAGACCTTGATAGCATCAATAGGTTAGATGACCCTGGATCCACAATGCCACCGTTCGAATCACCAACAGGTATTGCAACGCAACCGTAGGCAGTCGGGGTATTAGTAGAAGCAAGTACGTCGGACCCCCTCCACGAGCTAATTAAAATCTATGATGATGATGAGAGCCCGGAAGTATCTCTCAGTACCCCTGTGTAGGTTGAAGAAGAAAAGGAACTTGAGAAGATATCTTATCCTATCCCCGACATCCACACCCAGGAGGTTCCGCAGAAATAAAAGGAAGTAGAAAGTGTCCCAGACACTAAGTTTCCCGATGCGTTGACCACCCAAGAAAATAGTCCTAGAGATGAGCTGACATCGGGCGAGCCAGAAGAAATAACACCGCAGCAGGAAGTCAGTGTTTCAACGGCCGATGAACAAGTAAGTATCAACTCTATCCCTGACACTTTTGTTTCTATTGGTACTCAGACGCCCGATGAACGACAAACAGAAGCCAGTCCTTCGGAGTATAATGAGGAAGCTCTAGAACCCAATATTGAACAAGTGTACACCAGTGGAAGTCTGGGGAGTAAAATCACATGGCGGGATTAGTAGATTCCCGAACCTGTGGATAAAGTAGTTGACATGCATGCCATAGCTTATGACAGGAAAAGGAAGGATATCATCCAGTGGACCACCAAGAAAAGGAGGATCACTTTGGATCACTCCATCCTCGTCACTATAGAGGAAGATTTTATAAACACACAAAATGCCAGAACATCTGAACTTATTGGCATAGGGAGAGCAATCTCCGACACCACCCTAGATAGAGATAAAAAGGATGAAAAGGAGTTGGTTTCCGCCTGAAAGAACTGGAACATTTGCGCCACTTGGCTAAGTACTATCAAGACACCACACATGACGTAGTATACTTAAGGTGTGAGTTCTAGGAGGCCTATAGCAAATTCAAAGACAAGCGGAACTTATTCACTGCAAGAATCATTGAGCTACAGGAAGACACCCTCATGGCACTTTCAATGTACAAGGATATGGAGTGGTGGTATGAAAAGGTGCAATAAGATGGGGAAAGAGTTGACTACATTGGTGCAGTTCAACAGGGTCGAGATAAAGAAGAACACAACATTCGGGTGTTAAGCGAAAGCAGTCTTGATCGCATAAAAAGATCAGTTGAGTATTGGGAAAATATGTCTTGGGAACCACACCAATATATTTAGTGGAAGAGGGTTAAGTGTGAGAGACACTGGACAAATATTAATCGGGTGATGAAAGATATCAGACTCCCAAAATTTGGTATGCCCGACGACTTTGTCAACTTGCGCGACATAGTCAAATTGCACACCAAGAAAGATTCTTCATGGGCCGAAAGACTATCAAAGGTGACCGACATAGTGCCAGGATAGGTGCAATGATTTATGGAACATCTGATCATAGCTTGGGCTATGATACAACAGTTAAGTACCAGTCTGGTGAAGTATCAGGTGCATGCGATAGAAATAAGAGAAGTTTACGCAACCCCGATGAAACAACACAGGTTCCCATACACCAACACCTGTGATGAGTTGTTCATTAGTTGGTTAGAGTATGAGAAAATTCACCCTTTCAAAGTGATATCTTAAGATGGTTGTTAGAAAACTTTTAGGATAGAACACCACGTGGCAAATTTTGTTTTACTTATCTACACTTAACTGTTATTTTCAGTTTAATTTTATGTTATAAATAAGAGCATCGACCAATTAGTTACAGGTCAATGGTTGTTGCAAGAAACTCTTTTTTCTGGTTTGTTAAGAATTATTTTGGATATACCCTTAATTGAGAAGTCCTTCTGGACCAGAGAAAAGTTATATTTTCATCAAATGCATGTGTGATTGGACGTGGAGAAGAACTATTTCCTATCTCATCTCATGAATGGATGTTGTAATGAGTAAGAGCTATTAAATATATTGTTAAGTTATCTGATGCAATGTTTTGCAATACTTTTCTTGAATGATGAATATGAATCATTGTGTTATTATGTGATGGATGATCATAGTAGGTGAATTATTTTGCTTGCCGTTATCTTAGAGCATGTGTGTTTTATTCTTGATAATTAGTATCTCAGACAGTAATTGGATGCTCACATGGTTAACGTATTAGTACTAGGCATGTGGTATAGAATTGTTGTATGCATGCTTGAGTAGCAGGTTATCCTAAGCTTAGCCTCTTCTCCAGTAGTTAAACTTAATCATATTTGTTCCCAAGTTGGTTTATACCAACTTACATCTCATATAGGTCCCACTTAAGATAAAATACAAAAAAAGAGAAATTCCAAACTGAAGGAGAGGCCTTCACAAGAAAATGTAAAGCCCATCGATTAATTGGTTAGATCGCAAGATCTATATAACCATTCCATTAATAAACATTGCAGAGTCTAATTGGGCCTTGATTGTGGGTTTGGTTCCTATTGTTGAATTAAAGGGATCTAGGACCCATCAACAGACCGGCATAGGCTGGTGATGTATGTGCAGTGTGACTAGAAATGACTAGA
Organism: Picea mariana; assembly: GCA_032191745.1. Classification (NCBI taxonomy): domain Eukaryota; kingdom Viridiplantae; phylum Streptophyta; class Pinopsida; order Pinales; family Pinaceae; genus Picea; species Picea mariana. The sequence goes on along the minus strand of JASDQU010013410.1, from coordinate 197,093 downwards.
TTTGTGCCCCCAGCATGACTTGCAACGACTGGTTGTTGGTCTTCAACGTGACTAGCAGAGGTTGCCGACCAATATCCAACATGACTAACATATTTTGGTGATATAATTTCAGTATGTGGCTGGCCCTCATAAGACACAGTCGAGGAAGGTAGGGTCCAAGGATCACTAAAATATGAAGTGCGGAAAGGAATGGACCTACTTGTCGAAATAGGCCTACTAGAAAGGGCGTAAACATGGTGACTCGGTGTCGTGAAGTTGAAAGTACCCATAAGGGAAGAATACATTCTGACACCATTATTCTTAGTTGTCGGCTGAGAATTGTCGATCACTAGGATCAATGGTCCAATAGATTCATTGGGACTAGAGTACACAAAGGATAACTTGTCGATCGTCATGATCTTCCCTTCATGAGGAAAACAAAGAGTCTAGAAGATGGACGATATGACGACGGCCATATCATAGGCCCAATTGTGTCCTAGATACAAGTTATAATCAAGAGGTGCATCAACTACCTCAACCTACACCTCTACCTTCTTCCCACCTAACTGGACCAGAAAGGTAGGAAGAATACCGTGAGGGCGGAAGGAATTACCGTCAAAAGCAGTCAACATGTTCGATGACTTATAAAAATTCAGAGAATCGAGAGCTTTCCAACAGATCAGGGACATCACACATATAGCAATTCCTTCATCAACAACCTCACGTTTGATGCTATAATTTGAGTACTCCACGTGGATTTGGAAATCCACATGGTAAGGCAAGCGAGGCTTCACATCCGTCACGTCAAACTTAATTACTTTTGAGCCACTAGGTTCTAGAGCTCCTAACGCAGATAATAAGGAATTCCTCTGTGAAAGACATGTCTGGAGTACCTCCAAAGCCAACATCGCACAAGGGGTTTGACCCAGGTCCTCAACAATAGAGTAGTTTTGGTTGGCTCTAGCATTTGGATTGTGGGTAGACCATTTGATTAATCCTTTCGGAATACGAGTCACTAGCTCTATTTTTTCAATCTGTAAATTCATATCCGGAGGAGGAGGAGGGGATTCTAGACTAGGAATAGCTTGTGAAGAGCTATAATCTCAAGATCGAGTGGCTACATTAACTTTCACATCGACCATATTGATACACAAACGGTCATCATCTTGCAACGACAGGTTTTGACTCCCACCAGCTGGATTTCCGGTGTTTGAGGAGCTCGAGGCCATGTGTTGGTTATGTGGAAAAGGATTTGTCAGCACGGTGGATAGTAGAGATAATAGCCTCGCAACTTCCGCAGGTTTGGGGCATAAATGGGTAAGGTGATCGTCTGTACAAAGCTTATAGGGAAATTTCACCTTACATCTTTCTCGTTTTCCCTCTCCAACATTATTATTCATCCTCTCATTATTACCATTGTCCTTGGGTTTATTGATATTTTTCCCACCCTTATGATTATTACATCCTTTCTTCTTATTCCCGCCTGGTTGTTGGTTACCATTCGGGTTGGCCGACGATTGCACGGAATGTACATCTGCCGACTAAGTGGCGTTGGAAGACACAAATGAAGTTGGCCCTCTTGCAGACTGGTTTAAAGACAACTCTTTTAAATGGCTTGTCACCAAGTCATAAGTTAACTGCGGTGCATTCGGAATAATGTGGTATAACATCCCAAATTGAGCATATATCACATCTCGCTTCTAGGATTTAAAGATCGCTTCCTCCTCAGTGGTAACCCTGACAATAGAAACATCCTTTGAGATAGGAGGGTGCAAAGACTTAAGGAACCATTCTAAAAGGAAAGTCAGGGGTATGGAGGTCTTAATCAACCTTGTCCATCTACGCCACTCCTGGATATGATCCGAGATATGAGTGGCGGTGTCCTGGCGTAAAGTCGACATAATTTCTAGGCCAACATCGTAATGAACTAGCAATTGGAATTGGTTAAGGAAGACCAACACCAGCTGACTAAAGGTCCCATATGCCCCCCTAGTTAGCTCGATATACCATTTCACAGCAACTCCAATGAGGGTGCGTTAAAATAATCTTAACCGAATAGAATCATCATAAAGGGAATTCAAGNACTCACAAGGTCTTTTATCAACTTAGACAAGTCTGGCAGATTAAGCATGGCCAGAAAAGGGAGACAGGGTTGCGGCATCTAGGCCCAAGCTCACGGGAAAGATTTTGCTTGAGGAATTGCAACCCATCTAGGGTTCTAGTAAGCACCGTGGCCCTATCTGGAATTGTAAGACCCTCCTCTAGTTTAATTCATAAAAGGTTGTTTGGGCATCATTCCAGTAGGAATGTTCTGTTGGAGATTATAAAAATTCCCCCTAGCCGGATTGGATCCAGGCTGGGGGTTGCCCAAAGCATGAAACTAACCCTCTTCGGGTGGGAATCCAGAGGATAGAGGTGGATCCATCATTCCAAACATTTTGGTTGGAATCGACACTAAGCAGGTAGGGGTATAGGATGGAACTTGAGCAGAAGCTTGTTTGCTAGGTTGGTTGCTCCACCCAGAAGTAGGAGGATTAGACTCGGGGTTAAAAGTAGGAATTCCTCCCATATTAGGAGTCATTTGAGGGATTTGAGAACCAACAAACTAAAATGGAGTATAAGGTGGTGTAGTGCCCCCAAGCCCAATGTTATCATTAAGGCCAACAACTGGGATGGCGTTCGAAAACTGCGAAGTAATGTTTGGCATACCATAGGAAAAGGGACTAGAAGCCATAGGGATGGACTGAACATTATAGACCAGTGAGTGACCAAGAGACCCAAAAGGGTTCGAGGCAAGATATTGACCATTCACTATAGGACAATCCATAGTAATGATAGGCTCCTTCGGCACTACAAACATTGTGGTTGCAAGAGTCGAAGGGGTGTCATTAACTATAGTGGGTGTGTGAGTCGAAGGGATCCCAATGTTCTGAAGACTAGCTTCAGTACTCATCCTTATAGAATCACAAGTATGAACAGTGGATGTGTGTGTACCATGCCTAATAACTCTATGAATTTTAGAAGGCAAAGACTCGAAATCCTGTGGTAACTGTAACAAGCAATGGGACCAGCAGGGACGCCAGTCTGACTCCATGATGACTTAAGACTCTAAAGATAAAAGATAAATCCTAAGGCCAACTAGTAATCAAATAGCACACCAAAATTGAAATGGCCAGTATGCACACAAATGGGGTAAAGTGGATGAAAGTGGTTTCCCTCCCTAAATAAGGTATGTCTCACCCGAGAGGGGCCTGAGACTCCCTACTAAATATTGGAGGTAACAAAATAAATTATAAGGGCCCTCTTGGGCTTAACAACCATTCGGTCAAATCCCCCCAAAGAGGTAATCCTCCATAACATTTTTGTTTTGTCCAACCCTTATCTGACCCAGGGTACCTACAGAATAACCCCTACAAGTAACCTATGTGGCAGCTAAGTCAAGCAACTAATAAACCAATGTATAACTGATGCACATGCAAGCAGTCATAAGTTAGGTCCACTGTATGGGCAGGGTAGCAAAGCTGGAAACCTTGAAAATATCACCTCTCATGAAGGTAAAGGCACTAGCAAGATCCCCAGATACAAATATATCCCCAGAAATATCTTTGATGCTAAGAAGGTATTTGGGGGATATTCCTTCAACCAACCTCGTGCGACCTTGTGATTAACTCCAGTGTGAGCGAAGCCTTCTGATATTACCAATTATATAATGGATTTATCCACTCCCTTTCTCAGACATGTGTGTTGATTTAATTTCCTTGGAGAAGTTTACTCACAAAATCCTATTCCAAGGCACTAAATCCTAATCTAGTTTATGCACCCTAGAAAATAAAATCATGACTAATCAATTTTAAATTATAGTGTTAATTTTAGTGGTCGTGATTACTCAAAAAGGTATGGTAGTTGTTGGCGTTAGAAGTCACCCCTGGATTGCTTGTAGGAGCAGAGCCTAACGCCCATCAGTTTTATGTCATGATTTATTTAATGGGGTGATCAGATGGATAGAAACTCGAGAAACTATAGCTTAAACTCAAGAAACCGGGCCTGGTATGCAGAAAGCAAGGGAGGTCTTGATCCAACTTCTGTCAGTAAATGGATTAAAGGGTGGTAGATGGAGGACTTATGAGAAAGATGAGAAAGATTGCCTCGGGCGACAAGCCTTTGGGAGCTTGGGGAAGAAAAACTCATAAACCGAGATCCTCTTGGTCCAGAGCTTCAAGGAGATGAGGGGTGACTCGACTGAATCCGTCAATTCCAAGTCATTTCAGTGCTGAGAAAATCACAGGAAATGATTAGAAACAATGCAACTATTACAGTGATCCAACCTAAATCATCCTATAAAAGCTACAACTCGACTGGATCCTCCAATTCCGAGTTGTTCTAACACAGTAAACAAAGAGATGAAAAGAAGCTGACATCCATAAAGTAAGAAGTCTCAAATGCCTTGTACATTAACCAGAGCGACCAGTGCTTCATCCAAACTTTACAATCGGGAGCTTTGCTCAACCATCGATCCTTTACAAAATACCAAGACTGAGTCTATATACTCAGGAAAATTCACCTCACAGAGGCGTGCCCAATCCCCCCAAGGCTTGGTGTCCCCTCAGTCAAATTTGGATGGATAATCCCTGTCAGACACCATCTTAACTGCGCACGACTCCTGCAAGGGGAGGGTAGTTGAGCCATTAAGTGCTGGGCTAGCGTGTGCAGACTTCTATGTCTAGTCAAGGACTTCGGCATGGTTTCTTTAGAAAAATTGGTACACAGGACCTCTTCGAGCAAACCGCTTGTCGAACCCTCCATTCCCCACACTTAATGAATGAAGGGAGGTTTCAACCACCCGTTCTTATCTTCATTTACTCCGAGCAAAAACTAGGATCGCGGTCGCATCAGGTGGTGCATGGAGATCGCGATGAGCCTCTCTGCAACTGAACTCGATGCCTATGGCCTTCTTTACACAGCTCCTTTCTTTCCCCAAGTGACCATGGGCTATGACCATGTGCTTATTCCCAAGGCATTTTCGACGTTCGCGAATGGGAAGGAGTTAATCCCTGCCTTTTGAAATCGCGATGATCAAAATGCCGAGATGGCCCAATCGGCCACTAGGTGTCCCCTTTGGATGGACGGCTGAGAATGATTTGTGATATCGCGGGCCTGACCTTCGGTGCTTTCGGCGCTTTTGGGGTTCGGGGTTTCGCGATACAAAGTGATACGAAACTTTTACCCTTCGAACTTGCGATTGTTGAAAACCGACGTGGCCAGATCTTGCGCCACGCGTCCTTAGGATGAATGAACAAGGGGGCATTCGATATTTAAAAGGGATCCTCCCTTGTTTACAGGCTCGCTTGAAGTGACTAGGTGCTAGGACCGTGGGCTCGGCTCCAAAGGCGCTTTCAACATTTCGCTGATCGGTGATTTCAACTGCAACGAATGGGAGGCTCCTTGTTTCCCAAAACTCCGATCCCTGATACATCGACTGGAAGCCACCTATCCCGATTGGATCGGACAACCCAGATTTGTCTTGA
>JASDQU010013410.1:168715-183577 GCA_032191745.1 Picea mariana | reverse complement strand
TTTTCTAAAATCAACGAAGCAACAAAGGAAATCAATTTTATCATTATGACACTACTCTGCAATGATCCTAAATGTAACAAGGTGATCCACAATGGAATGGTAGCCTCTAAACCAAGCCTAGCCTCTAGTTCTTTTCCATTTCTTTCTAGCCATGTGTCGATCTTCTTTTCCAAAATACCTCTGTATAGGTTAGCTAAAATGGGGCTAAAAGTAATGGTCCTATAATTAGAGGGATTATTTTTATCCCCACTTTTAAAAATAGGTACAATGAGGCTTTGAATCCAAGGTTTTGGGAAGCTTTGTTGGATAGTTAAATTGAAAAGCTTATGTATGTGAGGAATGATGATAGGTCCTCCAATTTTTAATATTTTAGCTTGGTAACCTTCAATGTCCTTAGCTTTTCCTTTTGAGAGTCGTGTAACCCTAAACGTAATGTCTTCTATAGAGAACACTTAATCCTTTATAGAGTTGTTTGGCATGATGTCCATGACGTTAGGGGATTCATACATATTTTTAAGATAGAAATTTCATTCCTTCAAGAGAATCTTATTATTTTCTTTAATTCTATGAGTTAGAATTTACCTCCAAAATTTCTTAGGATCTATCTTAAATAGGTGCAAAAGCTTCTCTTTCTTTCTATTTATATTGTCTTTTTTTTTTCCATTTAATTAAGGTTGTGTATCTATTTATGTGATCAGATTTTAAAGATGTGTTGGAAACATCCCTAATGTATTTTCTAACAATTTTGCATTCATTATGATACCAAGGGTTAGTTATACTATTTTTCTTTTTAAGTAGCACCTCAATATGAAAAAAAATCACTGAAATAAAGAATGTTGTTGTAAAATTATGATAGTGAGGTGTATTTTGTTCTGATACCATATTTGTTATGTGTTATGAGTGTTAAATAATTGTTTAAGTCTTTTAAGAAGAGTTCAACTTTTTGTTTAAAATTAAGTGCCTTTGTTAAATTAGCCGCCAAACTCGACCAGGCATGATTTCTTCTTGAAAAGGGCAACATCAAACGTGTGGCTCAATGTAATGAAGGCATGGTGTATGAATTATTATCCAAAATGGTGGAGAATGTTGTTATCAACAAATCCACGCATTGGAAACCAACTTTTCAAATTAAACATTCTCGTAAATTTCTATTTATCACAATAACATTCTGGGACAAGTTATTGTGTTAAAGAACTTTTTATCATTGTAATTTCATTTTTATTACTTATTTATTAAACATGGAAATTGTTTTAAAAAAAATATTGAATATTTTTTCAATAATTAATTAGTATGATATAGTTTCGGTACTTTCCGTTTGCATGTAGCTATTTTAAATTATATGTTTTAGGCATGGATTTGCATACACAATGAAAGAAAGAAATTTTAGCTATTTAAGACATGAAAATAAATATTAAATTAATTAAAAAAATAATCTATAATAATAGTTATCTGAAAAATATGAAAGAAAATTAGCAATAAGAAAAATTTATATCTAACTATAAAAAAAGGCATGAACTTATATGCATATGACCAGATTCTATTATGGAAACAATGGAGAGATCTACCGGCAACAAGAAAAAGTTATAAAACATGAAAATTCCACTATGTAACTAAAACAAAATCTCTCATTTAATTATGATTATTGTTTGCATACATTGTTGTAAATATATGGTATAATGAAATGCAACAAGAACATGTCATGTTAGCCATTACTAATAAAAAGATGAGTATCACTAATAAAAAGATGAATAAACCATGGAGCCAACATGAAAGCATGAAAATTTCATGGAGCCAACATGAAAGCATGAAAATTTCACTGTGTAATTAAAAACAAAATCTCTCATTTAATTATAATTATTATTTGCATATATCATTTTGCATATATTGTTGTAAATATATGACATAATGAAATGCAACAAGAACATGTCATATTATTCATCATTAATAAAAAAGACAATAAACTAATAAAAAAGAGATGATTAAAAAAATGAGTATGCTAGCTATCATTAATAAAAAGATGAGTAACCATGCCCCCGGGGGAGTAGCTCAATTGGCAAGTGTCGTGAAAATGAAGTTCCATGAGGTTTCGAGTTCAACTCCCCCCGACTTACAATGTGTGCCGTATATGGGGCCTCGTAAGCACACCTGGATTAAACATATTAAAAAAAGAAGAAGAAGAAGAAGATGAATAACCATGAAACAAACAAACTATAAAGCATGAAAATCCCATTGTATAACTAAAAAAATCTCTCATTTAATTATGATTAGTATTTGCATAGTATCCATGGATAATGTAATCATCCATAGCTATGACAATATGTTTGTTACCAAGAACGTATGGTTAATTTAAACCTAGATAAAAATTGAAATAATAATGTGAGTTTTGACAATAAAAAAAAAATGATAATATAAAAAAATATATTATCAGATGTTAAGCACTTTGTAGAACTAATAGAAATGCATTTGTAAGTCACTTAACTAAAACCCATCTTATGCTTATGCATTTAATCAAGACATACCTTTGAAGCAGTAAATAGTTGTTATTTCCCTTGTTCCAATTCTCAATATCTTCATTCTCTTTGAGACACTCAACCTTCCATATGGAAAAGATTATGCCACCATGGTGATAGTAGGGTCACGTCATTATTGCATGTGATAATAGATTATCACTGAATTTTATAATCAGTTCATTATTTTGACGTTTTCATAGGAGGAGAAGCATAGAAGCATATTTAGTTGCCCTCTTCTTTCTGAGAGATTTCATAGGAGGAGAAGCATAAAAGCATATTTACTTGCCCTCTTCTTTCTGGGATCCATATTATAATAATAATAAGGTAATTTTTTAGATGAAATTATAGAGATAGTTTAATTTATAACACATTGATTATAATATAATTTAAAGGATAAGATTTTATGTAAAAAGATAAATTTATAGTATAAAATATAATTGGATAGTATAAATTATTTTCAAATATGATTTATCTTATAATTTTTTTTCATAGTTTTATATAAATGAGGTAATGATCTATAAATGTATGGGAGTTATAGTAATTTAGATATAGCTCTTGATTTTACTTGTAAAACCACTAGGTCATCCTAGTAACATCAATGTGACTAGGCCATCCTACTAACATCAATGTCACTATAGGGAAACCACTAAAGGGGTAGACAAATAGTCTACTAATACCAAAAGACATCTCTTGAAAAGTTACAATATTTAAATTAGATTAACCACCATAGTATTAGCATCTCCTTTAAGATTGACTCGGGGACAAATAAAAAAAAATGTGATATAAAAGGAAACCTTGATACTTGCATATCAATCAATAAAGTGTGGTAAATGTGAAAAAAATGTTGAATATGCATTATAATATTCCTCCCTTAATGTTTAATTCCATAGGGAATATAATTATGACTAATTATGACAACATTTTATGCATGATGAGGTGGAGGCAAGATTGCAATAGAGAGTCCTTCATTACCATGGTATCCTCCAAAAACACTATCACATAAACCTATTCAAAATCAATGAAGAGAATAAGAGTTTAAATGTGCATATGTAGGAATGGTTAGAGTGATGAATCAAATCCCACAATGTTCTTAATTATTAGTCTCCAAAGAAATGATGGAAGATGTTAAAGAGCACATGTTGAAGTTGAAAGTGATTCATTGAAGTTGTTATTAACAAAAGTGTTGAAGATCAACAAGAATGCTCCAATAGCATAAACAAATATAGTCTTGTTGAAGTTGGGAGTGCTTCGATGAATATCTGATTAAGACAAGTGCCGAAAATCAACAAGAATGCTTCAAATAAGGATTCAAAGACATATTACCATGCACTTTTTAGATAAGAGGCTCAAGATGTTCAACAAGTGATCCAAACAACACATGAAACATGATGGCATATCCATCATAAATGCATCTTCTTACACTCACACATACAAAAAAAAATGAAGTAACAAAGAAAGGATGCCATTAAAAAAAATATTATCAAGAAGAGACTATTGTTATATTTGATTAATCACAAAGAAAAATAAGTAATGTATAGATATATAGTTTAGAAAACCACTTGATAAGATGTCCTCAAACAAAAAGATCAAATTTCATTGTGACCAAACATCAATCCAACCACCATCTACATTATTTAAACATCAATTCGTAAGAACAATTATCATACCAACAATTGTGACAATAATTTTGATACCTAGTTAGAGAGCAAGAATGCCTATGATCACTACAATTGAGATGTCAATATGGATAAGGTGTGGATGTTGAAGCATTTGGTTATGGTACACTGATTAAAAGTTGTCAAATATGGTTCCTATGAATCAATAATAGAAGAATTATTAAGTGTTGCAAAGTTAGTTTCCAACATATTAATAGTAAATGAATCATAATATAGTGTGGAAGTTTGTTCCTATAAAAAGTAGTAACTAAACTTAGTGATGAACGATCTTATTCTCATTAAAAGATAGCTATGTAGGGATCAAAGTGACTTACATCATATGTCGAAGTCTTAAAATATTTAAGACTTTCTATCTCACTATCAATAAGAGTATCAATATTGTTGGGCGTAGGCCCATTTTGGAGTAAAGACTAATTTTGGAGAATAAAGCACAAAGAAGGAAAAGACAGCTAGTGGGAAAAGAAACACATGCAAAGTAAACATTCATGTAGAGGAGGAAAGCATGTGAGGCACGTATGCAAGAAGACCTAATCATGCTAGGGTTAGGGTTTTGGTAAAAGGATGTAATGGCTAGTAAGCCAAAAACATGTATAAATAGGTACCTAGGAGGTCTAAGTCGGGGTTTTTGGTTGTGGTTGTTGGGGTTGGTTGTTCTCAGTTGGATTTCATGTTGTTAGTCATTGCTACTATGTTGTTTGAAGACTAAAGGACTGTAATTCTGATATATTTTGGAAGTTGTTGATCTGAAGAGAGAAAATAAGGTAGATCTTGAGGGTTAGATCACAAGTTGATGAGCCTGGTGTGATCTAGTCTACCTCATTGTAGATCTCAACTTGTTTTAATGGAGAGTTGTAAAGCGCGAAGCATTGTAGTTTTGAGAAACATATTAATAAAATAGCATAGCATCCAAATCTTTGTTGACGTAGCCCAGGAGGGGTGAACCACAGTAGATCATGTGTTATGTGATTGAATGTTGTGTATCTCCTTTGTTGTTAATGATTAGATGTTAGAAAATTGTATGAATGGCTTAGTTAGATATGTTACTTTACATGCATGAGTAAGAATGGTATATTAATCAAGATAAGTTGAATTTTAGATTAAACAAATGAATGTAACAGATGTTAATTCCAGATCCCCACTCATTCCTAGGATGCAAGCACCTGAGCGTTGCAGCCACCCATAAGAACTATCTCGGGTGAGACTTTGCAGTGCATTTTGTGCGTTGTGTTGCCTTCTGGTTTTACCAGAGGGGTCGATAGTTTTAGAGGGGTTTTGTTGGAAACTGTGAGAAGACATGAACCTAGGTTAGCCCAAGAAGGGTAGCAAGGACAAAGTCTAACCAACAAATGGTTCCATTTTCAGTTAGAACAAAAAGGGATTGAGTGAATGAGATTTGTTGAAGAATCATGAAAATAATGTCAGATCTGGTGAGGAAGATTAAAAGAATGAGAATATAAAAGGGGATGCTTAGACCATGGAACCCAACAAAGGCGGAGATTGAGAGCTGGTTGAAGACAAAGGAGCTGGAATTTGCGCAGAAAGGTAACAGAAACCCGAAGTTCACACTACGCAAATATTTGGACAAGTATGTATTTAGCGACTTGCATGAAGTATTTTTTTGTGATTTCTCGCATGTGTTACAGGAGTGGATATTGAGGTTGAAAGACAACCACCCTACAAATTGGATCAAACAGCTAGAGTGGAATTCTGTGGAGTTCACGTAGTTACAACAAGTTGACAATAAATTTACGTGCGCAATAGATTTCTGGTTAGACAACATTATTGCAGGATTTATCATAGAATTTGTCGTAGATACTGTGAATTCTTACAGCACAGAAGAGAAAGAGTTCCTAAAAGGACCTATAGGTAGGTATATCATATCTTTCTATACTTCCATCAAGATGTGACTATATAAAAAAGGTGTATTGACAATGGCATCGGACATCTAAACTTCCCTACGTGCATGGGGGAATGGGGGAAGCACTGAAAAGAGACAGAGAAATGGAGGAAGAGATGGATATAGGAAAGAAGGAGGAGTTCTTGGATCCAATCATGATGGAGGAAGACCAGATCAAGAAGATCATGGAAACAACTAGAAGAACACGTAGTGGAGTACCCTACCAATACAAGATGAACAATAAGAAGAAAGTCATAGACGTGAGGGAAGGCTTGGCAAGTGATGAAGAAGAGGTAGAGGATCTCTGGGTTGTGGAGCAGATTGAGGAAATCCTTCACGCGAAATATGAAAGGAATACAAGAGGTCCAAGAGCATAAACCAGAGGCAGAACTCCTATCCATCTCAGTGTCAGTGTGGAACCCATAAACCCATGTGCGACTAATACACCAGAAAGAAAACCATCATTTAGACAACCAAATTTCAGTGGAAGAAACATAACAGGAAGTACATCTACAAAGGGAGAAACAACTGGGGGATTCAGTTCAGGAAGCATTAGTCAAGGATCTACACTGCATGGAGGTAGCAGTTCAGCATTCAGGATGGCAGGACATGATCCCACCATCAGTTTACCAGAATTCAAGGGAGAGGCATCGAAGGACCCTGAGAAGCACTTGTTCATCTGTGAAAAGATATGGGAAGCAAAGAAAATCACAGATGAGGATACCAAACTTGCGCAGTTAGCCATCACACTAAGAGACCGCGCATTGGATTGGTACATGAGCTTAGCTGCAAATAGTCAACCAGGAACAACCAGAATGATTGTGGATATCAAGAAGCTGATGATAAATTAATTACAAAATCCTACTCAGAGGATCAGTACATGAATGAGATGATAGAGATCATACATAAACCAGGAGAATATGTCTAGGATATAGACCAGAGATTCAAATGATTGAAGAGAAAGATGAAGTATGTCATGACAGATATGCAACATAGGCATATGTTTGTGAATTCAATACTACCACACTTAAATACCCTTTGAGACAGTAAAATCTTCAGACCCAGGCAAAGGCTCTACAGGCAGCCTTACAACTAGAAGAGAACCAATATCAGAAGACAGATCCAGCAATAAAGGAGTTGAAGGAGGACCTGAAGAATCTAACATTTCAACTGAACCAAAACATGAGTAAGGACAAAAGATAAGTTGTTTGGTGTACCACATGTAGGATAGAAGTACATCACAAGAACGAATGCCCAACATTCGCGCAATACATGGAAACAGGACTGCCAAACCCTTTGTCGTCAGGAGGACTATGGTGTGATATCTGTAAGACATAGGGGCATGATCCATATCATTGTCCAATGATGCAGAAATACCAAACAGTGCCTAAGAGTTCATATTGCAACTTTTTCAAGTTAGTAGACTATGATGACAAATATTGTAGGACAATGGAGTTGATGAGGGAAAGAACATCAGAAACCTATAGGGTGCAGGTATACATGATGATAGGGAAAGCTACACCACAGTTTAACCAAGTACCAACCCCATATAACACTACACCACAGCAATATCACACTACACAACCACAGCACAATACCGCGCATCCATAGTAGAATTGGGTGCCTCAGTACAACACACCGCGAGGAGATCGAGATGGCTACAGAGGTGGAGGACAAGGTAGAGGAGGCTTTGGAAGAGGTAGAGAACCGGTGGTATGCCATAACTCTCAAAAACCAAGACACTATGCAAGAGAATGTCCACTTCCACCTGCGACATGTATGTATTTTCACGCATTAGACCATGACACAGAAGATTGTCTGACATTATTGGGGAAGATCCAGGAAAATAGAAATCAGAACAATCAGAATGTTCAATGGATTTTTGTAGAAGTAAGGGATGATGGAAGAAATATCAACATAGTTATGCATGAAGGAGCGAATATAGGAGATGATTCAGTAAGACAAGATCCATCGCAACACCAATGGGTGAAGAAGAATGTCGAACCACAGAAGCAGTTTGATGTGAAGAATGAAAAGGAGATATTCAAGCAAGCCAGACAAGAATTCTTGAAGCTAGACATTGCAATTACATCAACTACACAGCATACTCAGGGCATACCAACGTACGAGATTCCTTCATCAATGGATCACACTAATGAAGCACAACCCCTAGGAAAAGTAAGTACCATAAAGGATTTTCTGTAATCTTGTGTTAAACTACTAAATGATCCATCATCTATTAAAGTGTTACAAAATATGTTATAAAGATGTCACACAAATGTAGAGAGAAAGCTAGAGTAGAGAAAAGTTAATCATATGCATACAAGGAGGAAAACAAGCAGAGAATCCAGACTGAATGCTAACGTTGGAGATTTCAACATGGGGGATATTATACTAGATTTAGGCTCTGAAGTGAATGTGCTACCCAAGAATACATGGCAATGTATGGGAGAGCCCACATTAGGATATTCACTTGTTCATCTGAAATTAGCAAATCAACACAGGGTTCTACCAATTGGAAGGCTAAAGGGTGTGACAGTAGATCTGGATGGAGTGCCAACTAAAGATGATTTTGAAGTGATAGAAATAGTGGATGGAACAACAACTTATCCGACATTGCTTGGATTCGATTGGACGTTTGACAATCAGGCCATAATCAATTTGAAGACGAGGAAGATGACATTCAAGTCAAGGGAGTACATAGTTGTTGTGCCACTAGATCCATCAAAAGGTGAAAGGTTCGTAGAACCCACTTTATTAGACCTAGAGGAAATCAAGAAGTTATACAGAACCACCGCGCGAGAAGAAGATTATGTGAATCCAACTACAAATGGGGTACTCATTTTGAGAAGTATCACATCATGTGCTTCAGATTTAGATACAAGTTTGGAGAAGTGGCAGCAGAGATTACATGAAGTATCAACAAGAAGGTGCGCAAGAATAGACTGCACAGTAAGATGGGTAGGTACAGAGATAAGAAAACCTCCCAGATTTCATGGGGTGAATGACTTAGAAGAATTCCTAACAAGATATGAACATGAAGTGTTAGAAAATTAGAGGCTCTTAGTTTTGGACATAACACTCAAGGAAACACCTGCAAGATGGTGGGGTGCACACAAAGAGACAGTCAAGGACCGGTACCAATGTAAGTGATTACTACGCATCAGATTTGGCACAGAACAAGGAAGCAATCAACTATAGAGATATGATGGACATGGGACACCAACAGAACACTTGGAAACGTGCAGAACACTATGGAAAATGACACCACGAGAAGAATGGCCTCATCACTTCATTCACACATTGGAAGTAATTCCAGCAAATTGGTATGTAGACCAAGAACTGCACAAAGCATTGTAGAATGGATAACATTACAGCATAATTTTATAGTCACTTCTCATTTGAACAGGAGAACCCCAACATGGATTCAGCACTCAAACAAATAAAATGGGTGATATTTATCAAGGAACCAGAGGTTGAACTTATAATAGACTACCAACAATAGAATAGGCAGATAGTGAAAGAACTATTGTCATGCTACCATGTCTAGGAAGAAGCACCAGATGAAGATGACCCACACAACATTCAAATTACATAAATTGAATGGGGAAGAGAGGTGGAAGGTCCATCCCTCGAATCAGAATCACTTGTTGCACCAATAAAGGTGAAGAATGTAAATATTGGGACAAATGATAATCCCAAAATAGCCAGCATTGGAGATTACTGGGATGAACAAACAATAGAAAGAATAATAGAGTTACTGCAGGTACAGTGACATGTTCCCAACAACGTTTACAGAGATGAATGGCATAGCAGGAGAGCTAGGAGAGATGAAGGTACCTCTCAAACCTGATTCCAGATCAGTCAGACAATGACCATATAGACTAAACCCAATCTATAAACAGAAAGTCAAAGCCGAAATCGACAGAATGTTGGAAGCTGGAATCATAGAACCAATAGAATAATCTGAATGGGTAAGCCCTATGGTAGTTCAGGAGAAGAAGAAATGAGGCATAAGGATATGTGTAGATCTCAAGAAATTGAATGATTCTTGCCTACATGAACCTTTTCCTACCCCTTTCACATATGAGGTATTAGAGAATGTAGGAGGCCAGGAAGCATACTTATTCACATATGGATTCTCAAGATACCATCAGATCAAGATATCTCTAGAAGACAGGTACAAGACCACTTTTTCCATAGAATGGGGATCCTACCAGTACAAAATCATGCCTTTTGGACTGAATAATACACCAGCACTATTCTCAAGAGTAGTTGTAGCTTCGTTCAAACAATTCATCCATCGGTTCTTAGAAGTATATATGGATGATTGGACAGTCTACAGTCTGTTGAAAGATCATGTAGAGGTATTAAGGTTCATGTTGAAAATATGCAGGCAGTGTTAGATATCATTAAATATCAAGAAGTGCATCTTTGGGACACCTTTTGGGATACTATTGGGCCATATAGTGTGAAAACAAGGAATGCTAGTAGATCCTACCAAGATTCTAGTGGTTGTCAAGTTACCACCACCGAAATTAGTACGTCAATTGAGAGAAACATTGGGACACGCGAGCTACTACAGGAAATTCATAAAATGGTATGCGCAGATCACTACGACGATGGAGAAACTATTGAAAAAAGATAGTAAATTTTAGTGGAATGAGGACTGTCAGTGAGGGTTGGACACTCTAAAAGAGAAGATGGTAACAACATCGATGCTAGTATCCTTATATTGGGAAAATATATTTCATGTGCATGTAGATGCATCATCCATAGCACTTGGAGTTATTCTGGCGTAGCCAGGAGAAGGAGAGTTAGACAATCCTATAGCATTTGCAAGCAGAAAATTGTCAAAGTCAGAGAAGAACTACAATACCACAGAAAGAGAAGGCCTAGAAATGGTATATGCACTGCAGAAGTTCAGACACCATCTACTTGGGAAACATTTTAAAATTTTCACAGATCATTCTACCCTCAAATACCTAGTCAATAAGCTAGTGTTGGGGGGGAGAATATGTAGATGGTTACTGTTGTTTCAGGAATTTGAATTTGGAGTCATAGTCAAGCCAGGGAAGTTTAATGCAAGACCCGACCACCTATCAAGGATCACCAATGGAGAAGAACCTACAAATTTAGAGGACAACTTCCCTGATGCACTGTTATTTTCAATCCAAGCAGTTGATGAATATTTTGCTGACATCATTCAATACTTAAGTACAGGGATTGCACCGCAATAATTCAAAATTGTGCAGAGGAAAAATTTGGTAGTCAGAGCTGCAGACTAGCAATTGATTGTAGGAAACTTATACAAGATGGGTGCAAACAACATTTTGAGAAGATGTGTACTAGAACATGAGATGCCTAGGATTATAGCATAGGTTCATGAGGGAATAGCTAGAGGACATTATGCAGGAAAAGATATCGTGCAAAAGGTATTGCGTGAAGGACTATGGTGGTCGACCATTCACAGAGATGCAAAGGACTACTGCTAGAGATGTGATGTATGTCAGAGGGTTGGAAAACCTAATAGATGGGATGAGATGCCCCTAAGACCACAAGTAACCTTGCAAGTATTCAATAAATGGGAAATAGATTTTGTGGGACCAATTAATCCACCAACAAAGAGGTCAGGAGAAAGGTATATCATTACTGCGACATAGTACTTAACGAGATGGGTAGAAGTCGCACCAGTAAAAGATTGTAGTGCAGAGACAATAGAACACTTTCTGTTTGATCAAGTGATCACTAGATTTGGATGCCCAAGGATTTTGATGAGTGACCAAGGCAATCACTTCATCAATAGTACTAGCAAGGCTATGACTGAGGATTTTGAAGTCTATCTTCAAAAAATTACATCATATCACCCTCAAGAAAATGGAACAGTGGAAGCCTTTAATAAGATCCTAGAGAATTCATTGACAAATATGTAATGTCAATAGGGATAATTGGGATTTGAAGATACCAACAGTATTATGGGCATACAGGACTACATGAAAAAAACTGACAGGACAGACACCATTCAGGTTGGTGTATGGACAAGAAGCAGTGGTGCCATTAGAATTTTCAGTACCTAGTCTGTGCGTAGCAACAATCACCAACATGACAGAATGATGCACGGTACAAGAAAGGCTAATTCAACTGATGGAGATGGAAGAAGATAGGATTCTAGTAGGATTTCACCAAGAAGTACAGAAAGCAAGGGACAAAGCTTGGAATGACAGACATATTAAAAGGAAAAGTTTCAAGAAGGGAGACTTAGTCTTGGTGTATGACAGTAAATTTCTTCAGCACCCAGGAAAATTCAAAATGCATTGGTTAGGACCATATGAAGTGAAGATTTTCACAGATGGGGGAGTTGTATAGTTGAAATATTTAGGAGGTACAGAACTTAGAGGAATGATCAATGGAAGTCGAATGAAACTCTACAGGGATAGTCAACCTTGAAGTACTTAGAAAGTTATCGTGTAGTAAAGAGATATGTATATAGTGTATTATAGTAGAAGTAATAAAGGGGGGGGGTGTGGTTACTACGCCAGACATCAGAAGACTATGTGCAAAAAAAATTGACTTAGCGCGATGAAAAGAAAATTTCCACATGCAACGTCTAAACAACATATCGTGCACTTGGAAAACTCAGTGCGTTGGAAAAAGGAAAAACGATCAGAAAAGGTGTAAATTTGAAAAATGGTGGTTACGACGAAAAGGTGCCAACTGGCAGCAATTATGGTTAGAAAAGGAGGAAATTTGAAAAATGGTGGTTACGACAGAAAGGCGCCAACTAGCAGTAATTATGAAATTCAATGCAAAAGTATGAATAAAGCACCATTACATTAATCAATGTTGGGGAAACTTCTCCGAGAAGCTTCATGACTTGCCTGTATAAAGGGAAAATGTAGGCAACATAAGACTCATTGTGAAATCGTGAAGTTACAGAGAAATAGAGCACACAGAGCTGAAGTGAGTTGAGACAGGGAGAACCAGTGAAGAGTTAGTCAGCAAAAACCAACCAATACCCATGATGACACCACCAAATATAGGTGTGTCAAGCCAATCATGGAGGAAAACATGAAGTAGCAAGGCACCACGGGAGGCAGCAAATCTCGAACATGAAACCAGACAGCCTAAGGAATTCTTCGACGTCGACGTCGACGTAATTCCCTCACCGGTTGAAGCTCTCATAGAACCTACACCATTGGTGGAGGAAAGGCAGGGTCCAACCTCATCGGCCATGGAATTCGACTCGGCTAGCAACATGTAGGGACATCCTACACATAACACAGGAAACCCACCAGAGACTATGATGGCCGAAGGAGTCCAGTAGGTGAATGGCCAAGCTATTACGCAGACAAAGGCGATAGTACCCGAAACCACCAGAGTAGAAACCGTGCAGCAACAGGAGGGTCTGGTAGAGGATATCACCGATCATCCAAACCTTGATGTAGAAAGAAGACAGATGGAGGTGGGGTCCTCAAGTCAACAGACAAAATCAAAGGGAAAACATCCTATGTCACAGTCTCCATGCAGGCAACAGGACGCAGCAATTGTACTCCCGCGCTTTCTGGAAGGAGTGAAAACCACGCCAAAACTACTAGGTTTCATGGAGAAACTGAGGTACTCGGACAACGATGTGGTCGACGTAGGGAAATTATTTGAATTTAAATAGCAGATCTATTTGGATAGCATAGGGATAGGGCCCTTTAGAGACCCCATCCTACAACCAAAGCCATGAGCAGCTTGCCTAAAAAACACAGGGATCCTCAACCTGTTGGAGATTCCCCACTTTGGAAGGGGGAAAGAGGTCAACAACTACATCAAGCAATTCATAGCGGTCCTCCATGGAGGATTCCTCTGGATGGAACAACCTGTCTCCATAGACGTAGAGCTAATCGCAGCAATCACGGGACTGCCATCAATGGGTGAGAACCCCGTACACTACCTGGACGACAAAACCAAGGAGAAGGCATTGGTTGAAGAAATGAAGATAACATATGGCACAAAGAGGGGGTTGCAGGGCATAATTATAAAAATGATTAGCGACGTCACAACATGAATGGCCACTAAACTCATGGCCTGCAAAAGGCTCAGAAAATGTCGCTAGGAAGAATCCCCTATCGGGGTCATCGCAGCTGCAGCGCAGTGTGCAAATGGCACATTGATCAGCTGGGCCCCTTACCTGCTCAACCTATTCATGGAAGACTACAAAGATGCACAGGACCTTGGCACAGAGTTCCACTGCTCGTGGATACTCATGTTGATCGCGTTGATGGGGTGGAAAGAACCCCCATATTTATACTTCTACAGCCAGATAGGTCGGTGTCGTGCAGCATGATACACGTCGTTGGAGAGAAAATATGACCCCAATCATAGAAGCACAAACATAGGTACCTTTACCAGGTACTTTATAGAGATACATGAGAGTATAGCCAACACTTGACGAATAACCCCAGAGATAGTCACGCAGTTCCAGGACATCACCAACTTCAAGGCGTCCAAGCACAACATGTGAATCCAAGCGTGCAGGGATATAGGAAAGTAGTGGCTTCAACTGAGATACTGCGTCACGGAGGAAGACGTAGAAATGGCCATGATAGATTGGTCTGATGACTAGAAGATCCCAGTCTTACATTAGGAAGCACCTAAGGGAGTGGAGGTGGACATAGGGCAGGCCAAAACACCTGCAAGAGACAAAGTTGTGCCCAAAAGGTCGACACCAACACAGAAGTCGGCATAGCAAAAGAATGGGGGTGCAGCAAAGAAGGACGTGCAAGAAGGAAAT
>JASDQU010013410.1:153017-168624 GCA_032191745.1 Picea mariana | reverse complement strand
CCAAGAACCAGGGCCACCTAAGCAGCCAATTTCACAAACAAGAGGAATGCGCAAGAAGGAAAAGACACACAAAGAGTCTCTCGAGTACCCAATCACAGAGGACGATGCTAACATTGTGGCTGAGAAAGTGCAAGACCGTGTTGCAGAAGAGTTTGAAGAATCAAAGCATCAAAGGGGGCAGATACAAGACAACATGGCTATCATAAGCAGGTCCTTGAGCAAATCAGAACTGCGCATAGGTCTAAGAGGGGAACATAATCCTTCCCAAAGGGAGAAACAAAAATGGCAACAAGGAACATGCCACAAACAAAACACATTGTTCACACAACTGCGCAAGCGAATCCAACATTCAGAATAAAAAACGACATGTTGAAGATAGATGAAACCACAGAACAGACACCACTCAAGAGTTGGCGTAGGTCGACATGGTATTATTTAATATACCAACAAAGGCGTTGTAGAGACTCCAAGTCAACGTCACACAAGAGGTGCAGTCAAGTGTGAGGACAGATGCAACAAAATTGTAGGAAGCTAAAAGTGACAAGGAAGAATTGGAGCTCGTGATCGAACAAGTAAAGTTCGAGACCAAAGAAGAGA
Organism: Picea mariana; assembly: GCA_032191745.1. NCBI lineage: Eukaryota > Viridiplantae > Streptophyta > Pinopsida > Pinales > Pinaceae > Picea > Picea mariana. The sequence continues at coordinate 168,027 of JASDQU010013410.1, read as the reverse complement.
AAGAGCACATAGATAAAATTGAACAAGGGGTGACAACAGTCTATAGCCACCTTCCAGATAACACGCGGGCTGAGAGTCTAAGTATAGAGGAAAAACTCAATCAGATTGCCCAAACCATCAACCACTATAAGAAACATACTGAGGAACTGAAGGAAAATTTGATTCTGGCGACTCCACCTGAGGTTAGGGAGAAGAAGTTGCACTCCATCTAGTAGAGTTGGAGAAACATGTTAACACAACAACAAAATTGTTTGACAGAACAACGCAACTTTGGACAACATTAGAGGAAGATGAGCAAGTCCAACAATGGGACCAGGAGGAAAAGAGGATAAATATCAAAATACAGGACCTCAAGTGGAGGCAGAAGACGATGGGCATCACTGAGCGTTTAAAAGGAACTCGGGATATGAGATATTGTAGGTCGAACTAAAGATGAAGCAGGCACATAAACAAGAGAGACAGGTGCAGATGGAACCCCTCCAAAAGAAAGCAATGGAAATGATCGCACAGATGGAGGAAGATAAGAAGAGTATGGCACAGACACAGGAGGAATGCACAACAATAGTCTAGGAGGAAGTCACGGCACAAAATTTAGAAGCGCTTACAGAAAAGGTCATGCAGGTCCAAACACAAGGAAGGGTACCGGCGGACAAGTTCCACAGTCTAGCAGAGGTTGTCAAGGGAGCGCGCAGTGCCTAGGTGGCTCAGGATGAGCCACATATTATTATTGGGGGTCTATTGGGTGCAGGCCTATTTTGGATTAAAGACTAATTTTGGAGAATAAATCACAAAGAAGGAAAAGACACATGGCAGGAAAAGAAACACGTCCAAGGTAAACACGCATGCAGAGGAGGAAAGCATGTGAGGCACACATGTAAGAAGACATAACCATTCTAGGGTTAGGTTTTTGGTAAAAGGATGTAATGGCTAGTAAGCCAAAAAAATGTATAAATAAGTACATAGGAGGTCTAGGTCGGGGTTTTTGGTTGTGGTTGTTGAGGTTGGTTGTTCTCAGTTGGATGTCATGTTGTTTTTCATTGTTACTATGTTGTTTGAATACTAAAGGATTGTAATTCCAATCTATTGTGTAAGTTGTTGAGCTGAGGAGAGAAAATAAGGTAGATCTTGAGGGTTAGATCACAGGCTGAGGAGACCGGTGTGATCTAGTCCGCCTCATTGTAGATCTCGACCTGTTTTGATGGAGAGTTGTAAAGCATGAGGTGTTGTAGTTTTGGGAAACATAATAATAAAATAGAATACCAACCAAATCTTTGTGGACGTAGCCCAAGAGGGATGAACCACAGTAGATCATGTGTTATGTGATTGAATGTTTTGTATCTCCTTTTTTGTTAATGATTAGATGTTAGAAAATTGTATGAATGACTTAGTCAGATATGTTACTTTACATGCATGAGTAAGAATGAAATATTAATCAAGATGAGTTAAATTTTCGATTAAACAAATGAAGATAACAAAGGTTAATTCCATATCCCCACTCATTCCCAGGCTGCAAGCACCTGAGCGTTGCAACCACCCATAAGAACTATCTCGCGTGAGAATGCGCAGTGCATTTTGTGTGTTTTGTTGCCTTTTGGTTTTATCAGAGGGGGCGGTAGTTTTAGAGGGTTTTTTTTGGAAACCATGAGCAGACCTTAACCTAACCTGGGTCAGCCCAAGAAGGGTAGCAAGGATGAAATCTAACCAACAAATAAACTATCATGTTTATCAATATTTCCATATTGATCAAAGTCGAGATATGACAATGTAATGGTACACATTAGAGCATGAGAAGATGTATCAAATTAAATAAAGGAATTATCTATTATACATATAGAATGTCCTATTGCAATGGGTCAATTACTTCTTATATCTCCCTTAATTCAAAATCAACATCATAAGAAAATATTAGTAATGAGTATCCATCAATGTAGGGAACAATAGATTAAAGGAAGAAAGAGCTATTTAAGATTAATTATAAATATCATATTCCAAAGATTCAAGTAATTCTTTCTTCTCCCAACATTCATCCATGAGATTTTGATAGTAAAAATAGAATGTCTTTCCATCTCAATTTCATCCATGAAATTGTGATACTATAGATCAAATGTCATTCCCATCTCTTTGGGGTCATTAATATAGAGTATTTACTATCAACATGTTCATTAAACTTTGTACAAGATCAACATCAATACTAAAATCTTTTGATGAACATGTTCATTATACTTTGTACAAGGCCAATAATAATACTAAAATCTTTTTCAAATTATTATTGTAAATGTAAATCCCATCACTAAACATTTTATATTTATTAATTTACTTATTTTTAACAATAAGTTTTCTTTTATAATCAAAATTAAAAAACTAACATTATAATCATACTTATAAACAAAAAATATATATGACATTCTCGTTCTAATAAGAGACAACCTCTATATAAAATTAGCAAAAAGAAACCTACAATAATTCACCTCGTTATAAAACTTAGCATTATAATCATACATTTAAAAAAAAACAGTCATAATTTTTTATTTTAGAATCATATGAAGAGATCAATTCATCAAGTTTGCAATGAGGAAATCTCAACATCAAGCTTGATATATTAGTATTATTATTATTCTATATTATAATTATTATTTTTTTCCATGCGAAAAAAACAGTTTCACTGTTATTCTTATTAGAATCAAATGAAACTTTTAGTTTACAAAAAATGTAACTTCCATGAAGTAGGAATGTTCTTTCTCCTTCTACAGATTTTACCTATGGAATCCTAAGGTCACTTAAAGTGGCTTAAACATAGTATAACCTGTTAGTTGTTTCTAGTTAAAAAACACCTTATAGGATGTGTAATTTCCCGGATCTAATAGTAGATCCATTGTCGAGGTCTTCAAAAAATAACCATCCGAAAGTGTCATTGAGAGCCTTTTTGGACAAGCTGTCTACTAATTTATTGAATTGTCTGTGGATGTGCATAAAATTTATGGTCTCAAAACATTTCTTGAATGTTGTGATCTTCTCCTTCCAGTGACTGAGATAAATAAGATCCAGATTGGATTTGGCATTTATCCAGTCAATGGTGACCTTTGAATCGCCTGCCACCATTAGTTTTTTAATAGAGTGATGTGTGGCAAGTAAAAGGATTCCCCACAGTCCCATCATCTCAGCTTTCATATTATTTTCTGTACCTCCAACAAAATGTTCTTTGATAGTGTGTTTGGATGAGATTTTTAAATAAATTCCTATGCCACACTTATTTTCTGCAGCTGCACCGTCAAAGAAGCCAATTGGAATGTCGTTGAAGTAGATTGGGTTCAACAAAACCTCCAATTTGTCTTATTCCTCTTTGTATGGATGTTCTTTAATGGATAGAAGAATGTTTTATGTATCCAAGGATCATTTCTGTTCCAGTTATCAAACAAAATTTTGTTTCTGAATTTCCAAATGTGCCACATAATCAGAAATGGAATGTGTCTTAAATTTGGGAGTTTGAAGAACCAGTGTTTTAAGTTTTCTTCAATGGTGGAGCTCTTCCATTCACTATCGATCCTCAGTTTTGTGAGGACATTGACCCAAATGAGTTGTGAGATCTGACATTCTACAAAAATATGTGTGGCGGATTCTTGATCTTTAAGGCACATGGCGCAGACTGAGGAGCCAATGCCTCCTCTTTTTTGGTAATTAATACCTGTGAGGATGCAGTCCTCAATGCATAGCCACATGGAGCAAATTAATTTGACTATGATCTTAACTGACCAGATCACTTTATGTCACCACTTCTCAATAGTCAGATTATTTGTATAAAGAATGGACTGATATGCTAATCTGGCAGTGACCTTACCTGTCGAATGTTTCCAAGACCAAATGAGCTTGTCATTTTCTGTGTTAAGTCGGATGTCATTGCTTCTCAGAATTTGAACAAACCTTTCCCATTCTACGCTGAGTGTATCGTTTAATCGCAGCTAACAAGAATCCATCCATTGTTGGCACACTCCATTTGAGTCGACCGTTGTAGCTTGTGCTAACGTGTATATGTGTTGGTTGTTGAATGACTGCAGGAGTGGTTTAGAAAACTAAAAGTAATCAATGCATCCAATGAAGGGGTCGCACCCAAGAACAATGTGCTGACCTATCCCTATCTCTCATGCCAACCACCGTTTGATGATCGGTAGTGAATGCATCATATTTTTCCAGATAATGGAAGAGTTCTGGGTGGAGTGAGCATCCTTATGCAGCCAAGAGATAATATATATTCCTTTTAGATATTTATTTTTAAGTATTGAGTTCAAAAGGTTTGTTTCAAAAAGAGCTCTCCAATAGGATTTGGCGGTAAGAGACTGAGTGAACCATGGCATGTGTTTAATGCCTCGGCCTCCAAACTGTTTTGGCTTTGCTATATTTTTCCATTTAGTAAGGTGATATCCAGTGCCTTTTTTTCCTCCTTTCCAGATGAATCTACTGATCATAAGCTGGATGTGTTGGAGCACAGAAGTCAAATATTTCACCAGGTTGAGCCAATAAACTGGGATGCTTTGTAAAATTGAAGTTGCCAAGGTGAGTCTACTTCCCAAGGAGAGCCAACGATAGGTCCAATTCCCAATCATCTTATCAATCTTCTTGATAAGACACATCCAATCACTAACTTTGTAATTGTTTGGTTTAAGAGAAAACTTGAGGTACTTCATCCCTTGATCAAGGGTTTCAATTTTAAAATTGAAATCTAATAGAAGGAGGCGCCTTAGAAATGGATCGATATTCTGAGCAATAAAAACAAATTTGTGGTAGTTAATGGTCATCCATGTTGTAGCACAAAATTTGGATAGGATAGTTTTAAAAGTCTTCCAGTATTCAAGTTTCTCAGAGCCCATGATGATCAGGTCATCAACGAATAGAAGGTGAGAGATAAAGGTGCTTGAAGCAACTTTGAGTCCTTGAAAATTTCTCGTCTCCACTGCTTGTGTCATCATTCTGTTGAGTGCTTCTATAACAAGAAGGAAAATCAAGGGTGATAGTGGGCATCCCTGACGAAGACCTCGATGGAATTTAAAGAAATCTGTAGGGATTCCATTCACCAGTACTTTTGTGTTGACCGAGGTAATGAAACCCATGATCCATTTAGTGACATTCCAATCAAGTCTAATCTGGTCAAGTAGTAAATGGAGGAATTGTCAGCTGACACTGTCATAAGCTCTTTTTAAATCAAGCTTTAAGATGACCGAGTTCAGTTTTCTCAACTTTGCCGAGTGGAGGCATTCTTGAGTGATGCCCACAGCATCAAAGATCATCCTATATTTCAGAAAGCCAAATTGTTTAGTGGAGATACAGTTGGCTAGTGTTTCTTTGATTCAGGAGGCAATAACCTTGGAGATGACTTTGTAGGTGAAGTTGCACAATGCAATGGGCCTGAAGTCATTAAAATTGGCAGGATTATAGAATTTAGTAATAAGAGTGAAGAACGTTGAATTTAGAGCTCCAGGGATAATTCCTGTGAGGCGGGACTCTTCCACAACTCTTGGTAAATCCATACTCATAATCTCAAAGAAGTTCTGAAAAAGTTCCTGAGTCCATCCGTCTGGACCAGAACTTTTGTCTTTGGGCATAATGTCAATAGTGTCTTTTAGCTCTGAGAGTGTGACAGGTTTTCCTATTATCACATTATCAGATTTCTTGAAGAAGCGAGGAACTGTCTTCAGTACATCAAGTTGTAAATCAATGTTTTCAGACTCAATGGTTTTGTACTGTGATCTAAAATTATTGTAGGCCATCTTGTGTAACTTAGAGTCAGTAGAAAATAAGTTCATTTCTGCATCAGTCAGGTCCTAGATAGCTTTATGACTGCATCTTTGAGTTGTAAATTTGTGAAAAAAGATGGTGTTCTTATCACCTTTTTCAATCCAAGTCACCAAGCTTCGGAGTCTCCAAGTGGCTTCTTCAAGAGATAAAATCTCATTCTTCTTTTGTGTTAGATATTGAAGAGTATTCAAGTCCTATGCATCAAATAAATGGGAAGGACTGTAGGCAAAGAGTGTAGTAATTTGTTGTTCTAAGTGAAGCAGGTTTGCCTTCATTTTCTGTTTCTTTTTGAGTTGCCAATTAATGACAGTCTGCTTCAGAAATTTAAGTTTTTCACAAAGTAGAAGGATAGTAGAAGAATCAATCCATTCTTTTAAGTTTTCCCAGGTTGTGTGAACAAGTGAGTTGAATTTGGGATCTTCAATCCATGTGCAATTGAACTTAAAGGGTGTTGTCGATGAATGAGGGGGACCATCAATTTGTAAGCATATCGGTTGATGATCTGAGATCACTGAAAAATCAACCCACAATCGAAAATTATGGTGATCGTCAACCATCTTGGAAGCTAATAGAAATCGGTCTAGTCTTTTGGAGATACCACTGTATCTGGATATATCATTTTGCTAGGTAGGAGTAATGACTGAAGGTTGGAGATCAATAAGACCAGATCTATGGAAGAGAGAATCAATAAAGTCCGCCAGTAGATTAATCCTAGTAGATGTGCCCCACACTTCATTTGCAGGGAGGGTAAAGTTGAGATCACCCCCTACGATAAGGTTGTCTTTATGGAGGAGACCCGAATCAAAAAGTGTTTGCCAAAATGGATCTCGCTCTTTTTAGGGTGCATAGCAGTTGAGAAGTTTAAAAGAGGATTTTGAGAGTTTAACCCTGCCATCTAATAAAATCCCTGTAGATGTACCAAAATCTTGAAAATCTTCAGTATCAGGGTTCCAGTCGGTGAGAAGGCCTCCAGAGCGACCTAGAGAGTCTAAGGCAACAACGGACCAGCGTGGGAGGCAATGTAAAAAGAGTTATTTCACTGTATCGTCGTGAACCATAGTTTCTTGGAGAAAGACTATGTCCGGCTTAATCTGGGCACCATTACAAGCTCATCCTCCCCCTACCCCTCTCGTCCACCCCTTCCACACAAAGGAGTTGGAAAAAACAAATTTGTTGGAGCCAAAGGATGATCTAATCGCAAACAAAAGACCTGGAAGGTGAAACAACCCCTCTTAGTCTGTACACTTTGGAAGGATATCTCTAGGGATGGGATCCCTAGCCTTGCTAAGCATGCACTTGTCGGGAAATTCTACTACTTGAAGATGCACAATGCATGCCTTTCTCGGTGGGTTCAAGACTTCTGGAAACCAATCCTTGGTTACTATCCAAGGGTAAGCCACCTCTCAAAACATTGGTACATCTTCCATTTCCTGTCTGAAGAAAATCTACAGTNTCATGCTTAAACATTGGACACCAAGCTTCCACCCCTTTACCAGTATCTTCAACAAAAGGAACTTATGGATGATAGTGCCTAATTTCCCGGTCGAACTTTGGTCCTTACCAATCATGGAGGCAATTTCTAACACTACTAGGAAGTTTATTTATTTGGACCTCAGCTCACTCAGCTGGTCAAATAAAAGGGCATCTTGGGTTTTAGCTGAATTTGACCTAGAGCTCGGCCTTCTAAGTTCCATTGAAGTCAATGTTGGAGAACACACCTTCAGACAATCTATTGACTATTGGAGGGAACCCTTTCGATGTCATTTTTGCTGACAGGCTAGGCACTTGAGAAACAATTGTCCTTCGACAAAGACTTCACACTCCATCTCCTCTACGATCCAAACTGGACCAGCTCATCCACAGTCCTTGGAACTGGACTCCTTCTTTGGTAAGATGTGGGATTTCATCCCATCCTTCTTTTTAAAAATCACAAAAGATGAGCTTATGTACTTAAAGGATAATGAAGCTTGGGTTCTAGACATTTTTGAATATTTTTGGAGTCTTCTCCTGGATAATTTGGATACCTCCTCTACCAAACCTGCTCCCCTTAAAGAGGTCTTACCCCCAATAATCCTGCCCACCCCTCACGAGATCCTCTTAAAGTCACTTCACAATCTGNACTGCCATATTGACCCTTACCTCGAGCATCAATCAACCCCTACCCTCTTGTTGATATTATGGTAGTTGCGGGAGGTATTTACCTCTGTGTGTAAACCTGACGAGGATAGAATACTCCGGGAAGCAAGAAGAAACCCTAATGAGTTGGATAATAACCATAGAAGACTTTTCACCTCAAGAAGATAATTTGTATTAGGTTATTAGCCTCCAAGAGAAGAATTTGGCCAGAAATAATAATATATATTGAACAGACAGATACCCAAAATGAGAAGTCAGCCCAGGCAGTTAGCCAGAATTAGCATAAATATAGGAGACCCGTTCTCATTCTAGTAGGCATTCTCAGAATTGCAGAGCAACACTTGCGTGCACTGCAATTGCCTAGTTTATGCGCAGGTTTGGAGGATAGTTGTTGTTGCAGCTGCTGCAGCTAGTAGTTATGCTTGAACTATCTTTTGGCTAGGGTTTGGACTATTTTATCAGCTCTTGTTGGTGCGCTATCCTTGGGGAAAGGTGCACTACCCTTTGTTTGGCTATCTAGCCTAGGGTTTGCTTCCAGAGTGATTCTCTATCAAGGTTAAGGTGCTCGAAGGGTGGCTTCGGCCTATGGTTGGGTGACAATAGTAATATTGTCAATGGTAAAATGAGAACATCCATTATATTCTAACAGGTTATGGGCCCACAACTCCTTCATTCAGTTTAAGTGTTGGAAGGAAACATAGCTACTAGGATATTGATCTTGTTGAGGAACTGTCGCTAGGGCTACTAGCAGAAGCAGCTTCCAAGACACTACCACTAGGGTTACTAGCAGATGCAGTTGCAAAAACCCTAATCCTCTTGCTGAGACACCTTAAATGAAGGGATTGACCTAATCTCCAGATAGATCAGTGTGCCCTAGCCTAACACATCTTCTGGTACTCTCAAAAAGCCAAGACGTGAAGTTTGAGCTTTTGGTCAAATCTAGGGTTGACCAAGTCAAAGTAGCCATGACTTACTCTCTAAATTTAGAGAACAAGTTAGATGGAGCTTCTAACTTTAGAGCATGGAATACAAGGATTGATCTCATCCTTGCCAAGCATAAAGTTTTGGATATCGTGAAAGGAAAGATCGTGAAACCAGAGTTTGAAGAAGGGAAAGAGAAGGAACCACAGAACGTTGCAGCTACGGAGAAGTTCAAAGACGGTGACATCAATGCTATGAGTATCATAGTGGAATATATAAAATACCACTTGATACCCTACATCTCCCATCTTGACTCATTGAAGAAGATGTACGATGCCCTAACAAATCTTTTCTCGGTCAGAAACATTGGACAAGTTATGAGTCTGAAGAATGAGCTCTATGACATGAAGATGAATGATGAGGACATCATAACATCATATTTTGTGAGAATCTCTCAATTAAGAGATCAACTACAAGCTATTGAAGAGATCATCTCAGAGAAGGAATTGATAAACATAGTACTCAATGGTCTTCCCAAGACATGGGATGCATTTTCCGCAAGCATGAACACAAGAAAGGAGTATCCTACATTTGAAGAACTTTGGACTTGTTGTGGTCAAGAAGAATCAAGGATCAGTGCAAAAGAGAAACCCCAAAATAAGTACAATGATCAAGCCTTCACAACAAGATTCAAGAATTTCAGGAACAAAAGGAAGTTTGGTTCAAGGAGGAAGCCAAATCAAGAGAAAGACATTTCAAAAGTACAATGCTTCAACTGTCTAAAGTATGGCCACTACAAGAATCATTGTCCCGAGCTAAAGAAAAGGAAGGAGAAACACGAAGCATCAGTTGTCAAAGAAAAGGAACCTACAAAGAAGACTAAGCAGGATGAAAGAGACTTCCTCTTCTGAAGGTAACAATACTCTTCTTATTCCTTGTACATATCTTGTTTGCATCGTCTCTATACATATCTTGTATATCTATCTCTTGGAAGATAATGTGTTCCAAGAAGAACTATATCGATGGAAGAACAACAAGATAAGGATTGATATCATTGGATAATACATGAAAGAATGAAATACATCAAGCAAACCACGTGGAAACTATTGCAAGATAAGCCGAATAAATCATGAAGAGACTTAGAAGAAGTCAGCAATCAAGAGGAAATTGGAGAAAGACTTATGACATTTTGTAGAAGACAACAAGATGGAAGCATGGACTCTGTTAGACAGAGAGAGCCGATTATATATTGCAGAAGACAATAAGGATGCAGACAGAAGCGTGGACTCTGTTAGACAAAGGGAGTCGATTATATGCACTCATACATGAAGCAAGGATTAGAAGGGAGCTAATAATATGATCCATTGAAGATGATGAGTATATATCCATGGTACTAACCATGAAAGACAATACATGCTCAGTTCAACCTCAGAAGAAGTCTTCTTCGAAGAGAAGCCTTAAAGTATCCTTGGTTGTCCATCCAGATCTATGATCCTATGATGAAAGAAAGAAATGGAATCTTTAGGGCATGGAATTTGTAAGAAACTCCATGGACCCAAGAGGTAAAGAAAAACATCAGGAAGAACATGAAGATTCCAAGAAAGAAACAGAAGCCAGAACAACCAGTCATTAAGAATCACAAGATTACCAGCTTGATATGAACTCACTAAAAGCAATCAAGCAGAGGAACTGAAAGTTGTGATGAAGAAAAACGTATATATATGCAAGCATTGCAAGATCCAGAACTAGAGGTTCTCCCAGATGGAGGGAGAAGACTATGATGATTAATTGTTCCAGTAAACCAAGCATACCTCTAAATGAGTCTTTATATCATCCACAATATCCATGGGTTAGAGTTCTACATTATATGAATGCAAAGAATGTTCTCCAGAGCAATTGAGCAAAGAGCGTATGAAGAGCAACCTCAAGGCTTTGAGGTATACCAGAAAGAGACCCTTGTATGCAGATGGAAGAAGACAACTTGGTGGAGAAACTCCAATGCACAACAGAAGCATGGTGAATATTTTCTATAATAGAGATATTGTATCAAAATGATTACTCAGAAGATCAGATCTCATGATGACATAAGAAGTGTGACATGGATATGTTCCAGTTTTCCAACAATGATATACTCTATTTTTTAGAGATACATGAAGACTTCACAGAAAATCAGTGTTCCAGACTAAAGTACATTTGAAATCAAGCATTACATTATCCGTGATAAAGTCCAAAACGGAGAAAGTGGTTCTCCAATACATATCTCCACGGATGAGCAGGTAAGCAGAAATTTTGGTAAAGCTTCTATCCAAGATGAAAGAGTTTGTGTACTCAAGTTGGAGCTCATGGAGATGACTTCCTTATTGAAAAAGGAAGAGATGATTCCTAGGTTGGAAGGGAGCACTGATATGTATTAACTTATGGACAGTCATTTTTCAGTTCGAAAAAAAAAATGGTCCAGGATGAGCAGTTTCCTTTCCAGTTCGGAAGTGGATTAAGATTTCTGACGAACAACAATTTCTCATGGTGGTTAAAATGGGAAATGGTCTAGATTGTTGATGTATCATAAACAACGACTTCCCATTGTGGTTAACATGGGGAGTGGTCTAGGGCAGTCTCTCTTCTTGAGGGTTACTCAAGAAGACTGGCCTGCCTCGCCNTCAGATGATTGTTATGAAGATTATATGTCTCTCTTCTTGAGGGTTACTCAAGAAGACTGGCCTGCCTCGCCGGGCAACGATTTATTATTGTGGTTAACATGAGGAATGGTATGTTTTGGAGGTTGGTACAGGACAGTATTTTCCTCTTGTGGTTAACAAAGGAAATGGTCCGGACAGTCATTCCTTAGTGTTTATACATTCTCTCCAGGGTGCACTTTGATTAGTGTAGGAGGAATGGCCCAGGGTGGGGAATGGTCTAGGCTCAGCAATCAGGGACAGGCATTCCTTAGGGTTTATACATTCTCTCCAGGGTGCACTTTGATTAGTGTAGGAAGAATGGCCCAGGGTGGGGAATGGTCTAGGTTCAGAAGACAGGACAATTATTCTTCCTTGCTTGAGAAGAATAGTCCAGATATCTCATTGTTCTACTCTGAGGGCAGATATTCTTTCAGATCTCATAGATGTGAGTGAAATATTGGCCCAGATGATTCAGTTTATATCATAACATTGTTTTTGTGTAGGTTGGTATCATATGATTGTTATGAAGACTATATGACAATAGATGTATACTACTGTGGTGGATGTATTCCATTGTTTGTGACTATACATTGCTCATCAAGTGCTTGTGTGTTACTTGGTGTGGTAGTGTACCGCTGGATTGTAGTTATGTACTACTATGGGTAGACACAGTTGTGTTCTATTTTATTCTGTTTTCCTTGAAGACTATCAATAGTTTATTGGAAATAATTATCAGCCAAATGAATGATGAACAGGGATTTTCCAGACAGTAAATGGTTCAGAACATTTACTCTTCTAGATTAGAAGAATGGCTCTTGTATCACTCTGTGGAGTGAGCATCATGTCTGATTACTCAGATAGAGTATGGTTTTGAGAGATGATGTAGCTGATGATGATGATGGTGATGGTGCTCATGACTATTCTATATAACTATGTCGATGCTACCAAATAAATGGTATGTTTTGTGCTCAAGACCATTACCTGTAATACCTCCCTAGCTAGGAGGGAGTGTTAATATTATGATAGCTGCGGGAGGTATTTACCTCCACGTGTAAACCTGACAAGGATAGAATACTCCGGGAAACAAGAAGAAACCATAATGATTTGGTTAATAACCCTATAAGACTTGTCGGCTCAAGAAGATAATTTATATTATGTTATTAGCCTCCAAGAGAAGAAGTCGGTCATAAATAATAATATATACTAAACAGATAGATACCCAGAATGAGAAGTTGGCCCAGGCAATTAGCCAGAATTAGTATAAATATAGGAGGCCATTTCTCATTCTGGCAGGCAGTTCCCAGTTTCTGCGTAGTTTTGGAGGAGAGCTGTCGTTGCAGCTGCTGCAGCTAGCAGTTACGCTTGGACTATCTCTTGGCTAGGGTTTGGACTATCTGATCAGCTCTTGTCGATGCGCTATCTTTGGGGAAAGGTGCACTACCCTTTGTTTGGCTATCTAGCCTAGGGCTTGCTTCCAAAGTGATTCTCTGTCAAGGTTAAGGTGCTCGGAGGGTGGCTTCGGCCTATGGTTGGGTGACAAGGGTATTGTCAATGGTAAAATGAGCACATCCACTTATACTATAACACAACCTAGGTTACCCATAGTTAATGAAAATCAACCATATTAAAACATGGTCAACCATATTCAACCTCAATAAATTATGGTCAATGATGATCATCCGTGGTCAACAAAAGTCAACCACATCCAAATATGGTCAATCATAGTCAGCCAAAGTCAACCTGGTTTAACATACTCAACATTTCTCAACCATAGTTCCATGGTTACTTAAAATCGACCATACTCAATCAAATACAACCATAGTCCACCATGGTCAAACATGGACACACATGGTCAAAGATGGTCAAGCATGGTCTATAGTGGAAAACCATAATCAACCATGTTGAACCATGGTAAAACCATTATCAACCAGAATCAACCAATTGAAAAATACTTATGCACACAAAATTATTCATATTACATTACTTTCTGCACAATTATTATACAATTATATAGTTGGATTCAGATCCAACTTATTCTAAACATAGAGAGACTGCTTGAGAGAATCTCTCAACAACCTCTAACAGATTCAAATCAAACCCAAACCAATTCTATTGTAAGCATTATTCCAACACCCTCCCATAATGCTGACATTACAAATATTATATCATAATTACAATACTCAAATTTCAACATAGATATTTGTATTGATATGCTCTTCATCAACACTCCTATCCACTTTGAAATCTTATGGTATACACTCTTTCTTCTCCACAACTTCGAGCTTCCCTTTCAACTCATTTAAGATAACACCACTTCTGACCATCATTGATGAGTTTGTAGAATCAATGCTTCTCAACCTCCTGAAGGACAATCTCGATACTGAATTATCCTATGGATACACTACCATCTGTGGAATTCCCCTGAAGAGCAAATTTCGACAGTTATATAAGATACTGATCTAATTACTGCAGTCAATCATACTACTAGCCTTCTTTAAACACACCTACAACAATATACACAAGAATCTCACAAAAAATAACCTGTAAGTGAAGCGCTTGAAGCCCGAATCACAACAAAACCCATCAGTGTTATAACATGTTGTAAACGTAAATAAACCAGTGACCATCTAGTAGCAAGGTTGGGGCTCCCACACACACCATCTTAAATTATGTTACCATGTTCTATAGTTGGTAGTTGGTTGTGGATTGCTCATTTCACAACCAAATAATACACTCTACTTTAAATCAAACAAACTGCACACTCCATAAAACAATAAATTTCAAACACAAATTTGACAAACATGATGGAAAGAAAGTGACTGGATCCAGCTCTATTCCCAGTAACCTTCGCTCACAATCTCCTCTATGCCTTGTTCCTTGCTGCTTCCAATAAGAATTTTGACTCTTGAATGAAGCCAAGATAGACTCATACTTTGTTCCGACGTTTTGAGCGTATTGTAGGGTTCCCTTGTGGATCACGAACATATCACCAGCTCACAATAAATCTGCTACTCGTGTATACTCATCATTCACCTTTCGTGCATCTTCTGACAATGAAGAAATTCCTTGTCCATCGGAAAGCAACCTCTTGCTTTCACCCATTTGCGTAGTGGCGTCTAATTTTGGGCCAGTCAAAACCAATGTTATGGCTTTGTAAACTCGAATGTCCTCGTCCAGATTCTTTGGAGATTTCGACGGTTTGCTGTTAACTGTACTCTTTGCAGAAAATTCAGCACTCAACCGGCTCTCTTGAATTCATCAAGATTCTGAAGGCCTTTCATTCACGGAAGATGTTTGTATGGCCTCTGTATATCCTCGTAAATTTGTTCGGGTAGAGACGAATCTAATTCTAACAACAGATTTGAGTATTCTAGTTGCTCAGCGATGCTTTGGAATTCTACCGGATGGAAGCGATTCCTTTCCGACGTTTGGCAGTCACATGAACACCGTTTTGTATCTCGAGCCGATATGATCTCCGAGACGTCACCAGA
>JASDQU010013410.1:115723-129254 GCA_032191745.1 Picea mariana | reverse complement strand
TGATAATGCTGATGTCGTTTTATATTGTGGTTAGGGTGACGGCAAATTTCATAACAGACAGCCATCTTCCTTTTGTGAAGAAATGGACCAAGGCTCATATCGAGGATGGTGAGAATATATTAAATATGCCTGTGCTCTTTGGGGAATTTGGACTATCTGAGAGAGATGGAGGTTACAACGTGAGCTTCAGGGATACTTTCGTGCAGACTGTGTATGACAGTGTTATAGCATCTGTGAGAAGTGGGGGCAGTGGAGGAGGAAGTTTGATATGGCAGCTGTTTCCTGAAGGGGTGGACTATATGAACGATGGGTACGCCATTGTGTTGTCCAAAAACCCATCAACAAGTAACATTATTTCTCGCCAGTCTGCAAGATTGAGTGCTTTCAATTCCATGTGCAATTTCAAGTGCAGGTGGGGTTGTAAGAGAGGAGTCACTGTTACTCCTTGGGCAACAGTAGTCATGGAGACGCAAGCCGCTGATGAAGATGATAATGCCGATGTGATGGTCATGAATTAAGAATGCTCTCGCGCTGCTCCTAAATCCAATTGTCCTGACTAACCAATAATCCAATCTCTTTTTCTCTTGTTTCCGACCTGCAATGTATAAGGAATAAGTCTGCGTTATTTCTAATACTAAAAGCAATCGTGCATTTTGATGATGCCAACGGTCATTATTCCTTTATTGGATTGTTCAATTTTAAAACGAAATGAGGTCGCTAATCTCTTATTGGATTGTTCAATCTTAAAACTAACCTAGCCACGGGTTCCACTTAGGTTAAGTGGCAAGTAGGTTAACGAGGTTACTGTGTTAATCCAGTGTCCTAATGATTAATGGAAGCAAAATAATATGGGCTAGAATATTCTTAATCTTGATCTTTAATGATTAATGGAAGCAAAATAATATGTGATTAGAAATGTAGTCTTTTGAACAATGTTAAATATTGTTTTCATAATTCTTACATGTTGTTGGTTGCTAGGGTTCCACCCTGTCATGAAGATGAAATTATTGAATTTGGTCAAAAGTTTTATTTTATGCTTATTTTATTTTATTATATTCTATGAATATGATTGTCGCATGACCAGAATGGAAAGTTGTGCATCAACTATATTAGACATGCAACTTTTTGAAAAAATATCAATATTGTTCTTCTCATTCTTTCTTTCTTACTACTTGTTTCTAAGATTATACCTCATTTGTTCTTCTCATTCTTACCTACTACTTGTTTCTAAGGTTATACCTCATTTTTTTAGATGATGATAATTTTTTTAATCATCCTATCCCACTTTACAAAGTGATATTTCTAGAAAGGAAATACATGAAAGAATATATGGATTTGTTGGAAAGGAACTCTACCAATAGCATACAAAGACAAATAAAGTTGCTTGGAAAACATCATTTTTATAATGTATGTAATATTTAAATTTAACGAACTTTGATATATTTTTTTAATTTGGTGAACTAAATTTGATAATATATATATCCTCTAACTAAGAAAGAAAGGTTTTCTTTGTAGATGTTCTTGAGTGTGGAGGCCAAGGTTAACCTACCACCACACCATCTCCCACGGGACTACCACTATTATCTCTATCATGATTTTTCGTAGCAATGGATTATTTTATGTGGATATACATATGGATAGTGAACTTGTCCCATTAAAGGGATTAAAGCTTCTTGGTAATTAATGATCTATTTATTATTTCATTAGCTAATTTTATAATAACTGTATTATATTATTGATTTGTCCATGAATATTAGGTTTTATTCTAAGTTGAATGAGAATATGTTTAGCCTTTTTGCACCAACCATCATGATAATTGAATTCAAAATCAAAGACTCTAATTTGAAGAAAGAACTGATGAAATACATGGTGGATCTTTTTGGACCAATATTCAACCAATGGGTGGTTGCACCTATGGCATGAAAGTATTTGTTAGTGGTGTGGAACACCTATAGAATAAATCTTGAGCGAAACCCTACTTACGAGTGTCCTTTAGTAATTCTTAAAAGAGATATGGATGCGCGAATGGAGGATACTAGGGAGAAGAAGTGGAAAATGAAAGGAAAGAAAATGAAAAATAGGCATCTTGAAAGGTAATTAATAATAATTCAGAAAACAATTTATTTGGGAGTTATAGATCATTATTGCATTTGACATTAATAGCTACTATTGTTATTAAAAAGGGGTGGCAGGTGCGATGGGGCTTAATCTATGGCTCTAACGGAACAAAGAAGCTAACCTTTGCATGGGGCCTTGGTCACTCTTCCAACAACCAGGACAAGGCCTTGGTTGTCTTCATAGGCTTAAAACTTCTCCGGGAATATCAAAATAAAGACCTCATTGTAATTGGAGACTCCAAACTAGCCATTAACAGATTGCATTACTTAAGCACATGTAAGCAACACAATTTACAAAGAACCTACCAAAGAATCACCAAAGAAGGGAAAATTTTCACACAATGTAATATTTCCATATCTTTATGATCTACAATTCTATATGCAAAATTGAAAATGTAGCAACATATTAGACTAGCACACAAGAATAAAATGTTTCACAATACAAAAATACGCAGAGAATGAAAGAGAAAAACCACTCAAAGTAAGAAGTAAATGACCATTGATTGTATTTCAAAAAGAAGACACCCTTTTTATCAAACTGGGCAATTTTTGTTTACAGCAACAACAAGAGACTTGTTGCTTTTATTTCTGATTGAAAAGCATTGTTTATCTTTTTATTAATTAACTTCCTGACGAACTAACATGCTAATTAATTGTTAGGAAATCCCCTGCTCAACTCGATTGGTGAGGGAAGATTACAATACCAATTTATGGCAATATGTTAATTATCTCTTAGAGGTTGGCGAAGGAAAGTGGGTGTCCTTCCTAGTGGCCCATTTTCACCATCAAAATAGAAAGGTCAATTCCCTTGCCAAAGATGCCAGGAACCTTGCGCAAGGGAAGCTCATGCATAACGGGGTTTTCACAATTCAAAAAATACCTCAGGATTATGCACTCGAAATTAAAAAAAAAGTTGATATGACCCTTCCCATCCAAAACCTGATGTCATTGTCATCATTCAAACACTTGACAAATCTCTGCCTCCCATGTCTGATCAGAAGCACCATCTGGCATGCTCCTTGCATAGCACATGCTCTGCCTCTTAAGAGGTACTTGGTAGCACTTATGTTGGAATGTGGGAGATTTTTTTCCTTCAATTATGCGGTGGCATACTTGTACCCTCTGATTATCTCTTTCGTTTTCAACCACATGGATTTACTCAAGGTGCATTGTTATTCCGGGATATGAAAAGGAATCAGGGAAGTTTGGCTCTATCATTTGCTCATCAACTTGTTCTTTTTCCTCCACCATAGCTAGAATTTGACTTCTTTGTGCCTTCCCATTTGTATCAGCAGCCAATTTGAATGCTCTGGGACTGTGAGAACCATGTGGAGATGCAACCAGCCTCCCTACCAATGCTCCTCTTGAGAAACAAGGATAGTTAAAGACACGGTCTGGGATCAATGTTATGAATTGGATATTTAGAAGGGAAAATTTTCCCATCTTGAGAACAAAATCCAAGAATAGGAGTAGACGAACATGTAATGTCCCCTTCTGCATAAAGGCACCATGGTGGAAATTTGGCTAGCCTAACCCATTCCAGTGAGCTAAGGTGGAAAAATGGATCTAGGGGACATAAAATTCCTAGGATGACTTTATAAAATTAATCTATCAAAACGGGGGACTTGGGTCCTAGGAAACTCAAAAGTCACTTTAATTTTATAAAGTGGAAAAACTCACTTAAGTTACTTTATGAAATAAAGTAAAATAATGAGTGGGAAAAAGGAAAATGAGGAATAAAGGAGGAAAAATGAGGAGTCTCTCCTAATTCTTGCATTTATTCATTTGAGAAAAAAAAATTGGAGAGATCTTAAGAAGAGAGACTAGGGTTTTTGGAAACCCTTCTTTGTTTATTGGTTTCGGTGTTGCAACGATACACCCTAACTAGTTTTGGAAAGAGATCACCTTCAGATTTCTTCGTTGAGCTTCATGGCGAGTTGAGAACTTTAATATTGTGGTTGAGATAACTTTGTGACCAAACCTTCACTGCTGGCCTCTAAGTTTACATCATTTGGGGCTGAGTTTTCTGAGGAAAATTGATTCGGATTATTTTTAGAGCGACATGAAGGAAAAAATATAATCGATATATAACAATGAAATACACAAAAATATAGAAGAGAATACAGAAATACAATGAAACCCAACTTCTATTACTGAATAAGATAGAAAAACTTACATCACACTCCATTGCATGCTTAAAGGGCCTCATTCACCTCAATTATATATGAGAGAGTGAGAGGAGAACAATTCCCATTATGCAACTTACATCACACTCCATTGCATGCTTAAAGGGCCTCCTTCACCTCAATTATATATGAGAGAGTGAGAGGAGAAAAATTCCCATGATGCATGTGGGATAAATTGGACTAAGTTTATAAAATTCCATAGGCATGTAAAATACTAGGACTTCATGGGTGGTCACCCATCCCAGTACTACTCTAGCTTGAGCGTGCTTAACTACGGAGTTCTAATGGGATCCAGTGCATTAACGCTATGTTGTAGGCATGTACATAAAAACACTAGGAAATCATTGCATGATGTCTGTAATTAAAAAATGAAGATGACATGACATTCCATTCCCCATCAAAAGGGTGAATATCATGGTTTATCAAAACCACGGGCTCAAGATGGTGATTCATTGAAAAAGGTGGATGGCCATCGAGATCCATTTGGATCATTCCTCCCCCCTTAGAAAGAAATGGTCCCCATTGCGTCAAGTTCCCTTGGGAGACGGAGAGACTTTCGCTAAATCTGAAGCTTGGTGTGTTGCTCGCCTTGCTGAAGAATTTGTTGTGCTTAGCTTGTTGAAGGTTGTCATGAACCTATTGTTGGAGGGGTTGGATCCATTCAACCAATCTAGCTGCATGATCTACCTAAGTGTGGGAGGACTATGTCGGTGAAGATGCAACATGAAGAGTGTGAAGGGTTATGTTATAAACTTGCTTGACTGGGCAGTGTGGAGGCACCCCTGTAGGTGCAACAAGAACATCTTGGTACTCTTCTACAATATCTTTGATCTACTTCTGTTGGATAGAAAGGTCTTGGGATGAGGCTGTAGTGGTTGCAATGTCCTTTTGTTCACCTTCTGATCGAATTGTGAAGAGGATAAACTTTGTAGTATGAGAGATTACTTTGTGTCATTTTTGGGGTGGGACAATAGTTAGAACTACCTCTAGTATCCGGTATAGCTAACCCCCCAGAGTAACAATGATGCTACGTAGTCGAGACTCATAAACGGCATGACGCATCCACATATATGGCTGGCATAATAGAACATCGCAGATTTCCAGTGGGGAAACATCACACGATACCTCATCCTTGAAGGGATTGATGTCGTAGGATAGGCGACACTATTGGATGACAAGAAGATATTGACCCTGGCGAAGCCACCCGATGTTGTATGGTTGTGGGTATGGTGTTGTTGGAAAATCCAACTACTTGACAACCTCTACTGAGATGATGTTCTTTTGGATTTCTCTATCAACAATAAAATGCAGTGGGGTCCCCTTCACCCACATTTGTGAATGGAAGAGCCACTCCCCCTCCTCAGGATCCTATTCTGGTTGAATTGTTGCAGTTGCGATAGTAGCAGTGGTTTCTGTATCAATGATTTGTCTCCTTTTATTATTTTCTAAATCAGGGTCCAAGTCGAGGTTTAGCTCTTTGTCTTTGAGCTCATCCACCTATGATTGTATTGAGCAACATTCATCAGTGTTGTGCCAAGGGTTGTTGTGGAACTCACACCACTTTCTGGTGTCTTTCTTATATTTCATGTTACCCTTCTTTTCCTGCATATGGGACTGGCTCTATTGAGGTTGGCCTTCCTTGATCTATCCATGCTTCTCCCACTTACTTCGCTGCTTGAATTTCTGCTCGATTTTGATTGCATATCGATAAGCAACTCCCAGTGAGGATATTTCCAAGAAATCCATCTATGTTTGGATGTACCTGTGTAGACCACTGCGGTACTTCAAAACCAGGTGACACTTGGAGTCTTTGATACCCATATTTGAGCGCAAGGTATGAAAGATGTTGGTGTACTCTGGCACCGTCTGGTCTCTTTTTTGATGCAAAGTTTTCCATCTCATGTATTGGTCATCATAGTTTATGATAGGTATAAATCCTCCTTTAGGGAATCTGCAAAGGCCACCCAAGTGGGTTCTCTCCCAAATAATGTAGATTCATCCGTGGTGTACCTCTCCCAGTAACCTTCCCACCAAGATCTGACATGGGGAAGGGCTTCAATGAGCATGAAGGTGATCTTTTCACCATCGGAAAATTTTTGGACAGAGTAATAACCTTCTAGTAGATTCAACCATTTTTCTAGAGCATCTGCATCTATATGGCCTTCAAATAAGGGGATATCAAAATTGACTTGTACCTTGAAGGGTGTCGCACTTGTGAAATAGTTGCTTGTTGAAGATGCCTCGACTGTCGCCATCAGTAGTCTTCGAAGGATATGAAAGAAGTCATCCATCATCTCATTCCTTTGCCGCACGAGGGCTTCCTTGAGCAATGTCTTGAAAGGATCTCTTGCTATGTCATCTCTCTTTTCTTCTGCCATGGGAGGTCGATTGGGCTAGCGAGAGTGGTTGTCCTCAAGAAAAACTAGCTCGAGACCCAAACTGCTTTGAGAAATGACAAGGAGCAGACTGCTCTAATACCACTGATCCGGATTATTTTGAGAACGACATGAAGGCATAAATATAACTGAGATATAACAATGAAATACACAAAAATATAGAAGAGAACACAAAAATACAATGAAACCAACTTCTATTATTGAATAAGATAGAAAAACACTATAGAACAGAAACTGGAAAAATGGGGTAGCTTATCTCTAAAAAGAAAGAGATGTTGGCTACGCTTCATTCACAAGAAGCTTTACATCACACTCCATTGCATGCTTAAATGGCCTCCTTCACCTCAATTATATATGAGAGAGTGAGAGGAGAACAATTCCCATGATGCATGTGGGACAAATTGGACTAAGTTTATAAAATTCCATAGGCATGTAAAATACTAGGACTTCCCGGGCGATCACCCATCCCAGTACTACTCTAGCCTGAGTGTGCTTAGCTGCGGAGTTCTAATGGGATCCAATGCATTAACGTTATGTTGTAGGCATGTACATAAAACCACTAGGAAATCATGACATGATGTCTGTAATTAACAAATGAATATGGCATTCAATTCCATTCCCCATCAAAAGGGTGAATATCATGGTTTATCAAAACCACGGGCTCAAGATGGTGATTCAGTGAAAAAGGTGGATGGCCATCGAGATCCATCTGAATCAAAAATCATGGGTCTTCAGTTTATGCATACACAGTGAGTTGGGGCGCTATTTTTTTGGTTTGACACGAGTTCAATGTTGAAGAGTGGTCTATATCACATCATGGGCAGTATTATATTTGTTTTGGGATGACTTTTCCTTATTGTTTACTGAGTTAGAGACAGACTGGGCATGCTCTCTTATTGTTGGATGTTCTCTCACATGTGGAGTGCATATTTCATTCATTGGGCACATATCTCATTACAGAAGGTTGAAATATGAGTATGGGGGTCGTGTATCCTCATTCTGGGCACGTTCTATAGATGTTGGGCGCATATCATGGTGAAGGGAAGCATTATATTACTAATATATGAATCTTTATTCTGGGGGAATAGTAATCCTTTCTAGAGGGTTGATATTCCTTCATTATTGACAAAGTTGGGACAAAGGGGGTGGTTCTTTGTTTGATGTTGTTAACATTCTCCAGATCTGGGAAAGTTGATATGTTGGGTCGACTTCATAAATAAGAGTTGTGTTCTCACCTATAAGGAGAATTATTTGTGGGGAAGATGATATATCTCTTTCTGGTGATCAAAGTATATGTAAGAAGGAAGCACATTCATTTAATATTCAGGTCAGAATTACCTCTTATAATTTCTGTTACAATATATGAGGACAATGAATGTATTATTGTTGCCACTAAATCTAGTTGAATAAATTATGGTATATACTCTATGTTCATTTTCATACTTGCTGGCATATCTATGAAATCAAACACTTTTTCAAAGGTTGCAAACTATTTATAAACCTTTACATTAGCAAACAAATACAAACATTCCAGAAGCAAATTGTTTGATGAAATGTCAACACAACAAACTAAGTAAAAATCCAAAAAATATTGAGTGGGGATTTTACAGTGGTATCAAAGCATGTTCCTATGCATTTGTGGGTGTTGAGGGGCACTTATAAACAGATTTATGAGACCAGAAGAAGATCATAAAATTACCTACAGAAGATGTAGGGGAAGAACACTATATCCCCCTATGTGGGAAGAAGACGAAGTGGTTAGAGAAGAAGAAACAGGAGAGGCAACACCATCTATCATACTTAAGGGAAAATAAACTATGGGGGAATAAGATGATGTCGGAATCAACATTTTGTTCAATATTTTGAATGATTTGGCCAAGGGTCAAAAGGTCATGATGGACCTTATGGGCCAGCTAGCTAAGAATTCTTTGGATGGCCTAGCGAAGCAAAATCGGAATGGTGATGGGGGCTCAAACAATGGAGAGGGTAGACATTCACACACTACCATGCAGAGCCACCCCCACTTGTACACCAAACCCCCCAGACCCACTATGCCTCATTTTTGGGGGAATGATGTCGCAAGTCCATTGATGCAGGTCGATTAGGATGATCCCTATAAGGCATATTTAGAGGAGTACAAGAGGATGGGAGATGATTTCCACTCAGCCATGCCTTTTGCAGAGTTCTGCAATATGAAGAGAAGAAACCGACCAAGAGGGCCCATGAGGGCCATGACACAAAATTTTGAGTTGCAGCATACCCTTGGGAAGGTCACCATTCCCAACTTTGACAGGGATCTAAATGCTCTGTAAGATCATGGGTGCAGAAGCTCGACACTTACTTCTAGTTGCACCAGATGACAGACACATATGCCATTAAATTGGCCACCTTGCACCTGGATGGTGAAGCCCATGAGTAGTGGTACCATGGGTTACTCACCTTGGGACATGTCAGGGTTACCTCCTACCTGGACTTCACAGAGAAGCTCATCGAGAGATTTGACAGGAAGGATCCAGAGCTTCACTTCAAAGAGTTGGCTCAGCTCAAGTAGACAGGTAGCCTAGAGGCTTATATATCTGAGTTTCAAAGGGTTTTTGTGATGGTGACATACATTTCAAAGACCCATTTGGTGATGTTGTTTGTTGAGGGGATATTGGAGCCTCTACGAGGACGGTTCAAGTCTTACAAGCCTATCTCTTTACAGGATGTATTCAACAGAGCTCGTGACATGCAGAATGCAGTAACTAAAATTTGGTTTCCACCCAAACCCATTTTTACCCCAAAGACTAAGGAGACCAGACCACCTCAGAGAGATTGGGTCGGAAAGGCCAAACTAGATGAAGAGACTAGGAGAGAATTGAGGAAAAAGAAATTGTGTTTTAGCTGTCAAGAACCATGGGCACCAGAACACAGATGCGCTGGGAAGGACAAAATGGGAAAGGCCCATTACATTGAGGTATACTTTGACAATGACATTGATGAGGACAAGGAGGTGGAGCAGGCACAGGACCAGGGACATCCAAGGTTAGGAGAGGAGTCTTCATAGGCTGGAGCTAAGGGCCTCGTCATGGATTCCATGTTAGGATTTCTGAGATATCATACCTTCAGGGTCAAAGATGTCCTACAAGGGCACAAGGTGACAGTCTTTATTGATGGTGGGTCATCCCATAACTTCATTGATTCTAACATGGTCGAGAGGAGAGAAATTTTGACAGAGGAATTCAATGGGTTCACATTAATCATACCAGGAGGCCACCAGATAAGTTGCACCAAGTGGATTCCTAAGCTCACAATAACCATGGGAAGCTATCAATGATAGATGATTTCTTTGTGGTGGATGTACCAGACATCAATGTAGTGTTGGGTGTTCAATGGATTTACTCTATTGGGAGATACATTATTGATCAAAGGACCATGGAGATGGATTTCACAGGCTCGGATGGAAAGAAAGTGGTCCTACGAGCCATGCACCCGTACCCTCTGAATATTGTGTCATCATAAAACATGGAGGCAGTCATGAGGCATGGTGATATAGAATGGGTTGTAGAGTGTTTTATTTCAAACAGAGAGCCACAGACCGTCTGCAACAACTTCCAGAGGACTTACAGGTTTTACTCCACAAACATCATAAGGTATTTAGTAACATTCCTCCTGGAATTCCACTTGATAGAGGTTTTGAGCATATCATAGAGTTAGAAGAGGGGGTCCAAGCAGTTATCACAAACCCCTATCGGCACCCTAAATTTTAGAAGGACGATATTGAAAAAATCATCAAAGAATTGTTGAAAATGGGCCACATCTGCCCTAGTTCCATCCCATTTGCCTCTTTTGTTTTATTAGTCAAAAAGAGGGATGGTACTCTGCGGATGTGTATTGACTACAAGGCTCTAAATAAGAAAACAATCAAGAATCGGTACCCCATACCTAGGATCGATGAATTAATGGATGAGCTCAGAGGAGCTAAAATTTTCTCAAAGATTGATCTTCGATCAGGGTAGCATCAGATTAAGGTATGATAGTAGGACATACCTAAGACAACCTTCCGATGCCACTATGGGAATTATGATTTTATGTTCATGCCATTCAGGCTAAATAACGCCCCTTCCACTTTCCAATCGTGCATGAATCATGTGTTCAATAAGCAGCTGAGGAAGTTCTTATTGGTATTGTTTGACAACATCCTCATATACATCAAAACATGGGAAGACCGTTTGTGGCATCTTGATGAAGTACTTGGTATTATAGAGAGTCAGCAATTGTATGCAAAGGAATCCAAGTGTGATTTTGGTATGACATATATGCTCTACTTGGGGCAAGTGATTCGAGCGAATGGAGTGTAGGTGCACCAAGAAAAGATCAGGGAAATCATTGAGTGGCCAACTCCCCGGAATGTGACAGAACTAAAGAGTTTCCTTGGTCTCTGCACTTACTACAAAAAATTTGTTAAAGGATTCTCACAATTGACAACGCCACTGACCGATATCACCAAAAAGGGGGCTTTTGTTTGGATAGAGGAGGCCCAGAAGACATTCGAGAAAACGAAGCAGGTGATGAGCTCATGCCCTGTTCTAGCACTCCATGATTTCACTCAGCCATTTTTCTTGGAGTGTGATGCTTCAAGGATAGGGATAGGGGTTGTCTTGATGTAGAATAACCATCTCATTGCTTTTGAAATTTGCAAAATCAGGGAGTATGAGCGGCATTATTCGATATACGACAAGGATATGTTGGCCATCATGCATGCATTGGCCAAGTTCATGCAAATCTTGGCAGGGAACAAGTTTAAGGTAAAGACAGATCACAGTAGCCTAAGATTCCTCATGGAGTAGAAATAATTGAGTGAGCGGCAGCAAAAGTGGATCAGTAAGATTCAAGCTTATGATTTTGAGATAGAGTATATGAAGGGAAAGAATAATGTGGTGATTGATTCTCTTTACAGAATACCACCCACTCTCTCACTCATAGAGGTTTCAACGGATTAGAAAGCTCTATTGTTGGTAGAGTATTGCAAGAACCAGTTTTGCTTGTGAGATCCTCGATGGACGAACATACGATGATCGCTACAGAGTTGTTGATGACATCATTTATTATAAGGACATGATATACCTCGTACCAAAGTCCCAGCGTAAGGAAAAAATTATACAGGTAGTACATAGTTCCCCATTGGCAGGACACCCTCGATACTTGAAAACATACAGGAAGATCAGGGAAATATTTGCATGGAAGGGCATTAAAACTGATGTGTTGATATTCGTAAGGGAATTCAATGTCTGCCAATAGAATAAGGAAGAGCACATTCATCCTATTAGACTACTGCAGCCACTTCCCATTCCCGAACAAAAATGGGAAAGTATATCTATGGATTTCATCACTGGGTTTCCCCAGGTACATGGGAAGGATCACATTTATGTGGTGGTTGACAGGCTCATGAAGTTTGCACACTTTTTTTCCATATGCTTCAGGTATTCAGCAGCATAGGTGGTCGATCTTTTCTTCAGAGAAGTATTTTGATTGCATGGATTGCCACAAAATATCATCATTGACAGGGATCCTCGATTCATGGGACGATTCTGGCAAGAATTATTTAGACTGGTCAAAACAGAGATGACACCGAGAACCTCTTATCATCCTTTGACTGATGGATAGACCAAAATTGTGAACAAATGGTTAGAGGGATATCTGAGGAATTATGTGTCAAGGTAACAGAAAGCATGGATAAAATGGCTCCACTTGGGGCAACACTGCTACAATACCATGTTCCATATGTCGATTGAGATGACACCCTTCCGAGCCTTGTATGGTTATGACTCTCTGACATTTTTGGACCAAATATTTGGTGACAACAAGGCACCTACGGAAAAATATTGGATACAGGAAATCCAGGACATCCTAAGGGTTCTTAGAGACAATTTGCAGTCAGCTCGGAATCGACAGAAGATGTATGTCAACAAGCATCGAGTAGAGTGCATCCTTGAGGTGGGGGATCTGGTATATTTATGATTGCAACCCTACAAGAAATCCTCACTCAAAATGAAAGGGGAATAAAAACTAAAACCCAGATTCTACAGTCATTATCACATCTCGAGGAGAATTGGGGAGGTGGTGTATGAGCTAGAGCTGTCAGAGGGTAGTCAGATACATAATGTGTTCCAAGTTTCATGCCTCAAGAAGGTAGTGGGGCATCATATCACCACTTCCACTGAGTTTCCACCCTTGGACGAAGAAGGACAGTTAGTTCTAGTTCTTGAAGCACTAGTACATATGAGCAAATTTGCGACGATTTTTCGTTGATATTGCCACACTTATCCGTCGCAATTTCCACAAAAGCCGTGATTTTTTTTCATCAGAATAATTTCGTTGATATATCCACGATCCAAGTGTGTGTGGAAACATCGATGAAAATAGCTCTCCACGTGTCACCACCTTCAATATCGGTTAACCCTATGCATCGTCGCAATTACGATGAACTATCGTCGAAATAAAAACGAAGAAATGTGGTAATTACGATGAAACTTCATCGCAATTGGGACGAAAAGTTATGCCAAGCCAATAACTTACGATGCCCATGCTTTATATGCGACGAATATTTGTGGCAAATTCCGACGAACTTGCGTCGATATTGCCACAATGACATTAGGTTTTAAAAAAAAAAATTACATCAAATATGGTATACCATAGTGTATGTCATATTACAATGTAATATGGTAATGCCATATTACATTGTAATATGGCATTACTATTACATTGTAATATTGTAATATGGAATTACTATTACATTGTAATATTGTAATATTGTAATATTCTAATATATATATATATATATATATATATA
>JASDQU010013410.1:98164-115703 GCA_032191745.1 Picea mariana | reverse complement strand
CCGATGTGATGGTCATGAATTAAGAATGCTCTCGCGCTGCTCCTAAATCCAATTGTCCTGACTAACCAATAATCCAATCTCTTTCTCTCTTGTTTCCAACCTGCAATGTATAAGGAATAAGTCTGCGTTATTTCTAATACTAAAAGCAATCGTGCATTTTGATGATGCCAACGGTCATTATTCCTTTATTGGATTGTTCAATTTTAAAACGAAATGAGGTCGCTAATCTCTTATTGGATTGTTCAATCTTAAAACTAACCTAGCCACAGGTTCCACTGAGGTTAAGTGGCAAGTAGGTTAACGAGGTTACTGTGTTAATCCAGTGTCCTAATGATTAATGGAAGCAAAATAATATGGGCTAGAATATTCTTAAACTTGATCTTTAATGATTAATGGAAGCAAAATAATATGTGACAAGAAATGTAGTCTTTTGAACAATGTAAAATATTGTTTTCATAATTCTTACATGTTAAAATATTGTTTTTATAATTTTTACATTTTGTTTGTTGCTAGGGTTCTACCTGGTCATGAAGATGAAATTATTGAATTTGGTCAAAAGTTTTATCCTATGTTTATTTTATTTAATTATAATATATTGAATATGATGTGTACCATGACAAGAATGGAAAGTTTTGCATCAACTATATTAGACATGCATCTTTTTGAAAAAATGATCAATATTGTTCTTATCATTCTTACCTACTACTTGTTTCTAAGTTTATGCCTCATTTGTCATAGATGAAGATAACTTTTTCAATCATTCTATCCCACTTTACAAAGTGAGATTTTTAGAAAGGAAATACATGAAAGAATATATGGTTTTGTTGGAAAGGAACTCTAGTAATAGCATACAAAGACAAATAGAGTTGCTTGGAAAACATCATTTTTATAATGTATGTAATATTTAAATTTAATGAACTTAATGGATGATTTTTTTTTATTTATTTTTTTAATTTAGTAAACTAAATTTGATAATACATATATCTTCTAACCAAAAAAGATTTTCTTTGTAGATGGTCTTGAGTGTAGAGGCCAAGGTTGGCAGTGGTAATATGAGGTTCTCAAATGATCAACCTACCACCACACCATCTCCCACAAGACTACCACTACTATCTCCATCATGTCCCTTGCAACACATTCCATATTCATCTATCTGCACTCTACCCCATGCATGTGGAGGAACTCATTGATATACCCAGTACTCAAACTAGTGATTGCACTCTTGATCATACCAACCACTCATCTTCGTCTATCATGATTTTTCGTAGAAATGGATTATTTTATGTGCATATACATATGGATAGTGAACTTGTCCCATTAAAGGACTTAAAGCTTCTTGGTAATTAATGGTCTATTTATTATTTTATTAGCTATAAATTTATATTTTTATGCTAATTTTATAATAATTGTATTATATCATTGATTTGTCAACGAATATTAGGTTTTATTCTAAGTTGAATGAGAATATGTTTAGCCTTTTTGCACCAACCATAATGATTGAAGTCAGAATCAAAGACTATAATTTGAAGAAAGAACTAATAAAATACATGGTGGATATTTTTGGATCAATATTCAACCAATGGGTGGTTGCACCTATGGCATGAAAGTATTTGTTAGTGGTGTGGAACACCTATAGAATAAATCTTGAGCAAAACCCTACTTACGAGTGTCCTTTAGTAATTCTTAAAAGAGATATGGATGCGCAAATGGAGGATATTAGGGAGAAGAAGTGGAAAAAAAAAGGAAAGAAAATGAAAAATAGGCATCTTGAAAGGTAATTAATAATTCATAAAACAATTTATTTGGGAGTTATATATCATTATTGCATTTGACATTAATAGCTACTATTGTTATTAAAAAGGGGTGGCAGGTGCGATGGGGCTTAATCTATGGCTCTGGTGGAACAAAGAAGCTAACCTTTGCATGGGGCCTTGGTCACTCTTCCAACAACCAGGACGAGGCCTTGGTTGTCTTCATGGGCTTAAAACTTCTCCGGGAAGATCAAAATAAAGACCTCATTGTAATTGGAGACTTCGAACTAGCCATTAACAGATTGCATTACTTAAGCACCTGTAAGCAACACAATTTACAAAGAACCTACCAAATAATCACCAAAGGGGAAATTTTCACACAATGTAATATTTCCATATCTTTATGATCTACAATTCTATATGCAAAATTGAAAATGTAGCAACATATTAGACTAGCACACAAGAATAAAATGTTTCGCAATACAAAAATACGGAGAGAATGAAAGAGAAAAACCACTCGAAGTAAGAAGTAAATGACCATTGATTGTATTTCAGAAAGAAGACACCCTTTTTATCAAAATGGGTGATTTTTGTTTACAGCAACAACAAGAGACTTGTTGCTTTTATTTATGATTGAAAAGCATTGTTTATCTTTTTATTAATTAACTTCCTGATGAACTAACATGCTAATTATTTATTAGGAAATCCCCTGCTCAAGTCAATTGGCGAGGGACGATTACAATAGCAATTTATGGCAATATGTTAATTCTCTCTTAGAGGTTGGCGAAGGAAAGTGGGCATCCTTCCTGGTGGCCCATTTTCACCATCAAAATAGCAAGGTCGATTCCCTTTCCAAAGATGTCAGGAACCTAGCACAAGGGAATCTCATGCATAACGGGGTTTTCACAATTCAAAAAATACATCAGGATTATGCACTCGAAATTAAAAAAAAATTGATATGACCCTTCCCATCCAGAACCTGATGTCATTGTCATCATTCAAACACTTGACAAATCTCTGCCTCCCATGTCTGATCAGAAGCACCATCTGGCATGCTCCTTGCATAGCACATGCTCTGCCTCTTAAGAGGTACTTGGTAGCACTTATGTTGGAATGTGGGAGATTTTTTCCTTCAATTATGCGGTGGCATACTTGTACCCTCTGATTATCTCTTTCGTTTTCAACCACATGGATTTACTCAAGGTGAATTGTTATTCCGAGATATGAAAAGGAATCAGGGAAGTTTGGCTCTATCCTTTATTCATCAACTTGTTCTTTTTCCGCCACCATAGCTAGAATTTGACTTTTTTGTGCCTTCCCATTTGTATCAGCAGCCAATTTGAATGCTATGGGACTGTGAGAACCATGTGGAGATGCAACCAGCCTCCCTATCATTGCTCCTCTTGAGAAACAAGGATAGTTAAAGACACGGTCTGGGATCAGTGTTATGAATTGGATATTTCAAAGGGAAAATGTTCCCATCTTGAGAGCAAAATCCAAGAATAGGAGCAAACGAACGTGTAATGTCCCCTTCCGCATAAAGGCACCGTGGTGGAAATTCCGCTAGCCTAACCCATTCCAGTGGGCTAAGGCAGAAAAATGGATCTAGGGGACATAAAATTCCTAGGATGACTTTATAAAGTTAATTTATCAAAACGGGGGACTTGGGTCCTAGGAAACTCAAAAGTCACTTTAATTTTATAAAGTGGAAAAACTCACTTAAGTGACTTTATGAAATAAAGTAAAATAATGAGCGGGAAAAAGGAAAATGAGGAATAAAGGAGGAAAAGTGAGGAGTCTCTCCTAATTCTTGCATTTATTCATTTGAGAAAAAAAAATTGGAGAGCTCTTAAGAAGAGAGACTAGGGTTTTTGGAAACCCTTCTTTGTTTATTGGTTTCGGTGTTGCAACGATACACCCTAACTAGTTTTGGAAAGAGATCACCTTCAAATTTCTTCGTTGAGCTTCATGGTGAGTTGAGAACTTTAATATGGTGGCTGAGATAACTTTGTGACCGAACCTTCACTGTTGGCCTCTAAGTTTACATCATTTGGGGCCGAGTTTTCTGAGGAAAATTGATCCGGATTATTTTTAGAGCGACATGAAGGAAAAAATATAATTGATATATAACAATGAAATACACAAAATATAGAAGAGAACACGGAAATACAGTGAAACCCAACTTCTATTACTGAATAAGATAGAAAAACTTACATCACACTCCATTGCATGCTTAAAGGGCCTCCTTCACCTCAGTTATATATGAGAGAGTGAGAGAAAAACAATTCCCATTATGCAACTTACATCACACTCCATTGCATGCTTAAAGGGCCTCCTTCACCTCAATTATATATGAGAGAGTGAGAGTAGAACAATTCCCATGATGCATGTGGGATAAATTGGACTAAGTTTATAAAATTCCATAGGCATGTAAAATACTAGGACTTCCCGGGCAGTCACCCATCCCAGTACTACTCTAGCCTGAGTGCGCTTAACTACGGAGTTCTAATGGGATCTGGTGCATTAATGCTATGTTGTAGGCATGTACATAAAACCACTAGGAAAGCATTACATGATGTCTGTAATTAAAAAATGAAGATGAAATTACATTCCATTCCCCATCAAAAGGGTGAATATCATGGTTTATCAAAACCACGGGCTCAAGATGGTGATTCAGTGAAAAAGGTGGATGGCCACCGAGATCCATTTGGATCATTCCTCCCCCCTTAGAAATAAATGGTCCCCATTGCGTCAAGTTCCCTTGGGAGACGGAGAGACTTCCGCTAAATCTGAAGCTTGGTGCGTTGCTCGCCTTGCTGAAGAATTTGTCGTGCTTAGCTTGTTGAAGGTTGTCATGAACCTATTGTTGGAGGGGTTGGATCCATTCAACCAATCTAGCTGCATGATCTACCTAAGTGTGGGAGGACTGTGTCGGTGAAGATGCAACATGAAGAGTGTGAAGGGTTATGTTATAAACTTGCTTGATTGGGCAGTGTGGAGGCACCCCCGTAGGTGCAACAAGAACATCTTGGTACTCTTCTACAATATTTTCGATCTACTTCTGCTGGATAGAAAGGTCTTGGGATGAGGCTGTAGTGCTTGCAATGTCCTTTTGTTCACCTTCTGATCGGATTGTGAAGAGGATAAACTTTGTAGTATGAGAGATTACTTTGTGGCATTTTTGGGGTGGGACAATAGTTAGAACTACCTCTAGTATCCGGTATAGCTAACCCCCCAGAGTAACAATGACGCTACATAGTCGAGACTCATAAACGGCATGACGCCTCCACATATATGGTTGGCATAATAGAACATCGCAGATTTCCAGTGGGGAAACATCACGCAATACATCATCCTTGAAGGGCTTGATGTCGTAGGACAGGTGACACTGTTGGATGACAAGAAGATATTGACCCTAGCAAAGCCACCTGATGTTGTATGGTTGCGGGTGTGGTGTTGTTGGCAAATCCAACTACTTGACAACCTCTACTGAGATGATGTTCTTTTGGATTTCGCTATCAAAAATAAAATGCAGTGGGGTCCCCTTCACCCACATTTTTGAATGGAAGAGTCACTCCCCCTCCTCAGGATCCTCTTCTGGTTGGATTGTTGCAGTTGCGATAGTAGCAGTGGTTTCTGCATCAATGATTTGTCTCCTTTTATTATTTTTTGAATCAGGGTCCAAGTTGAGGTTTATCTCTTTGTCTTTGAGCTCGGCCACCAATGATTGTATTGAGCAACATTCATCAGTGTTGTGCCAAGGGTTTTTGTGGAACTCACACCACTTTCTGGTGTCTTTCTTATACTTCATGTTACCCTTCTTTTCCTACATATGGGACTGGCTCTATTGAGGCTGGCCTTCCTTGATCTGTACATGCTTCTCCCACTTACTTTGCTACTTGAATTTCTACTCGATTTTGATTGCATATCGATAAGCAACTCCCAGTGAGGATATTTCCAAGAAATCCATCTCTGTTTCAATGTACTTGTACAGACCATTGCAGTACTTCAAAACCAGGTGATGCTTGGAGTCTTTGATACCCATATTTGAGCACAAGGTATGAAAGATGTTGGTGTACTCTGGCACCGTCTGGTCTCTTTTTTGATGTAGAGTTTTCCATCTCATGTATTGGTCATCATAGTTTATGACAGGTAGAAATCCTCCTTTAGGGAATCTACAAAGGCCACCCAAGTGGGTTCTCTCCCAAATAATGTAGATTCATCCATGGTGTACCTCTCCCAGTAACCTTCCCACCAAGATATGACATGGGGAATGGCTTCAATGAGCATGAAGGTGATCTTTTCACCGTCGGAAAATTTTTGGACAAAGTAATAACCTTCTAGTAGATTCAACCATTTTTCTAGAGCATCTGCATCTATCTGGCCTTCAAATAAGGGGATATCAAAATTGACTTGTACCTTGAAGGGTGTCACACTTGTGAAATAGTTGTTTGTTGAAGATGTCTCAGATGCTGCCATTGGTAGTCTTCAAAGGATCTGAAAGAAGTCATCCATCATCTCATTCATTTTCCGCACGAGGGCTTCCTCAAGCAACGTCTTGAAAGGATCTCTTGCTATGTCATCTCTCTTTTCTTCTGCCATGGGAGGTCGATTGGGCTAGCGAGAGTGGTTGTCCTCAAGCGAAACTAGCTTGAGACCCAAATCTCTATACCCTGACCTCGTCGAGGACCTGCTATGAGAAATGACAAGGAGCAGATTTCTCTAATACCACTGATCCGGATTATTTTGAGAACGACATGAAGGCAGAAATACAACCGATATATAACAATGAAATACACAAAAATATAGAAGAGAACACAAAAATACAGTGAAACCAACTTCTATTATTGAATAAGATAGAAAAACACTATAGAACACAAACTGGAAAAATGGGGTAGCTTATCTCTAAAAAGAAAGAGATGTTGGCTACGCTTCATTCACAAGAAGCTTTACATCACACTCCATTGCATGCTTAAATGGCCTCCTTCACCTCAATTATATATGAGAGAGTGAGAGGAGAATAATTCCCATGATGCATGTGGGATAAATTGGACTAAGGTTATAAAATTCCATAGGCATGTAAAATACTAGGACTTCTCGGGTGATCACTCATCCCAGTACTACTCTAGCCTGAGTGTGCTTAACTGTGGAGTTCTAATGGGATCCGGTGCATTAACATTATGTTGTAGGCATGTACATAAAACCACTAGGAAATCATTACATGATGTCTGTAATTAACAAATGAATATGGCATTCCATTCCATTCCCCATCAAAAGGGTGAATGTCATGGTTTATCAAAACCACAGGTTCAAGATGGTGATTCAGTGAAAAAGGTGGATGGCCACCGAGATCCATCTGGATCAAAAATCGTGGGTCTTCAGTTTATGCATACACAGTGAGTTGGGGCCCTATTGTTTTGGTTGGACACGAGTTCAATGTTGAAGAGTGGACTATATCACATCATGGGCAGTATTATCTTTGTTTTGGGACGACTTTTCCTTATTGTTTACTAAGTTAGAGATAGACTGGGCCTGCTCTCTTATTGTTGGACATTCTCTCACCTATGGAGCACATATTTCATTCATTGGGCACATATCTCATTACAGAAGGCTAAAATATGAGTATGGGGGTCATGTATCCTCATTCTGGGAACGTTCTATAGATGTTGGGCGCATTATGAATCATGGTGAAGGGAAGCATTATATTACTAATATGTGAATCTTTATTCTGGGGGAACAGTAATCCTTGCTAGACGGTTGATATTCCTTCATTATTGAAAAAGTTGGGACAAAGGGGGTGGTTCTTTGTTTGATGTTGTTAACATTCTCCAGATCTGGGCAAGTTGATATGTTGGGTCGACTTCATAAATAAGAGTTGTGTTCTCACCTATAAGGCAAATTATTTGTGGGGAAGACGATATATCTCTTTCCGGTGATCAAAGTATATGTAAGAAGGAAGCACGTTGATTTAATATTCAGGTCAGATTTACCTCTTATAATTTTTGTTACAATATATGAGGACAATGAATGTATGATTGTTGCCACTAAATCTAGTTGAATAAATTATGGTATATACTCTATGTTCATTTTCATACTTGCTGGCATATCTATGAAATCAAACACTTTTTCAAAGGTTGCAAACTATTTATAAACCTTTACATCAGCAAACAAATACAAACATTCCAGAAGCAAATTGTTTGATGAAATGTCAACACAACAAACTAAGTAAAAATCCAAAAAAAATGAGTGGGGATTTTACAGTGGTATCATAGCATGTTCCTATGCATTTGTGGGCTTTGAGGGGCACTTATAATCATATTTATGAGACCAGAAGAAGAGCATAACATTACCTATAGAAGACGTAGGGGAAGAACACTATATCCCCCTATGTGGGAAGAAGACGAAGTGATTAGAGAAGAAGAAATAGGGTCTATCATACTTAAGGGAAAATAAACTATGGGGGAACAGGATGATGTCGGAATCAACATTTTGTTCAATATTTTGAATGATTTGGCCAAGGGTCAAAAGGTTATGATGGACCTTATGGGGCAGCTAGCTAAGAATTCTTTGGAGGGCCCAGGGAAGCAAAATCGGAATGGTGATGGGGGATCAAACAATGGAGAGGGTAGACATTCACACACTACCATGCAGAGCCACCCCCACTTGTACACCAAATCCCCCAAACCCACTATGCCTCAATTTTTGGGGAATGATGTCGCAGGTCCATTGATGCAGGTCGATCAGGATGATCACTATAAGGCATATTTAGAGGAGTACAGGAGGATGGGAGATGATTTCCACTCAACCATGCCTTTTGCAGAGTTCTGCAATATGAAGAGAAGAAACCGACCAAGAGGGCCCATGAGGGCCATGACACAAAATTTTGAGTTGCAACGTACCCTTGGGAAGGTCACCATTCCCAACTTTGATGGGGGATCTAAATGCTCTATGAGATCATGGGTGCAGAAGCTCGACACTTACTTCTAGTTGCACCAGATGACAGACACATATGCCATTAAATTGGCCACCTTGCACCTGGATGGTGAAGCCCTTGAGTAGCGGTACCATGGGTTACTCACCTTGGGACATGTCAAGGTTACCTCCTACCTAGACTTCACAGAGAGGCTCATCGAGAGATTTGACAGGAAGGATCCAGAGCTTCACTTCAGAGAGTTGGCTCAGCTCAAGCAAACAGGTAGCCCAAAGGCTTATATATCCGAGTTTCAAAGGGTTGTTGATGGTGACATACATTTCAGAGACCCATTTGGTGATGTTGTTTGTTGAGGGGATATTGGAGCCTCTACAAGGACGGGTCAAGTCTTACAAGCCTACCTCTTTACAAGATGCAGTCAACAGAGCTCATGACCTGCAAGATGTTGTAACTAAAATTCAGTTTCCACCCAAACCCATTTTTACCCCAAAGACTAAGGAGACCAAACCACCTCGGAGAGATTGGGTCAGAAAGACCAAACTAGATGAAGAGACTAGGAGAGAATTGAGGAAAAATAAATTGTGTTTTAGTTGTCAGGAACCATGGGCACCAGGACACAGATGCGCTGGGAAGAACAAAATGGGAAAGGCCCATTACATTGAGGTATACTCTGACAATGACATTGATGAGGACGAGGAGGTGGAGCAGGCACATGACCAGGGACATCCAGCATTAGGAGAGGAGTCTTCACAGGCTGGAGCTAAGGGCCCCGTCATGGATTCGATGTCAGGATTTCTGAGGTATCATACCTTCAGGGTCAAATATGTCCTACAAGGGCACAAGGTGACAGTCTTGATTGATGGTGGAGCATCCCATAACTTCATTGATGTTAACATGGTCGAGAGGAGAGGAATTTTGACAGAGGAATTCGATGGGTTCACAGTAGTCATACCAGGAGGCCACCAGATAAGTTGCACCAAGTGGATTCCCAAGCTCACAATAACCATGGGAAGATACTCAATGATAGATGATTTCTTTGTGGTGGATGTACCAGACACCAATGTAGTGTTGGGTGTTCAATGGATTTACTCTATTGGGAGATACACTATTGATTAGAGAACCATGGAGATGGATTTCACAGGCTCGGATGGAAAGAAAGTGTTCCTACGAGCCATGCACCCGTACCCTCTGAATATTGTGTCATCATACAACATGGAGGCAGTCATGAGGCATGGTGATATAGAATGGGTTGTAGAGTGTTTTATTTCAAACAGAGAGCCATTAAACCGTCTGCAGTAGCTTCCAGAGGACTTATAGGTTTTACTCCACAAACATCATAAGGTATTTAGTAACATTCCTCCTGGAATTCCACCTAATAGAGGTTTTGAGCATATCATAGAGTTAGAAGAGGGGGTCCAAGAAGTTATCACAAACCGCTATCGGCACCCTAAATTTTACAAGAACGATATTGAAAAAATCATCAAAGAATTGTTGAAAATGGGCCACATCCACCCTAGTTCCATCCCATTTGCCTCTTTTGTTGTATTAGTCAAGAAGAAGGATGGTACTCTGTGGATGTGTATTGATTACAAGGCTCTAAATAAGAAAACGATCAAGAATCGGTACCCCATACCCAGGATCGATGAATTAATGGATGAGCTCAGAGGAGCTAAAATTTTCTCAAATATTGAGTTTCGATCATGGTACCATCAGATTAAGGTACAATAGTAGGACATACCTAAGACAACCTTTTGATGCCACTATGGGAATTATGAGTTTTTGGTCATGCCATTTAGGCTAAATAACGCCCCTTCCACTTTCCAATCGTGCATGAATCATGTGTTCAATAAGAAGCTGAGGAAGTTCTTATTGGTATTGTTTGATGACATCCTCATATACAGCAAAAAATGGGAAGACCGTTTGTGGCATCTTGATGAAGTACTTGGTATTATAGAGAGTCAGCAATTGTATGCAAAGGAATCCAAGTGTGAGTTTGGTATGACAGATATGCTCTACTTGGGGCAAATGATTCGGGCGAATGGAGTACAGGTGCACCAAGAAAAGATCAGGGCAATCATTGAGTGGCCAACTCCTCGGAATGTGACAGAACTAAAGAGTTCCCTTGGTCTCTGCACTTACTACAAGAAATTTGTTAAAGGATTCTCACAATTGACAATGCCACTGACCGATCTCACCAAAAAGGGGGCTTTTGTTTGGATAGAGGAGGCCCAAGAGACATTCAAGAAAACGAAGCAGGTGATGAGCTCATGCCCTGTTCTAGCACTCCATGATTTCACTCAGCCATTTTTCTTGGAGTGTGATGCTTCAAGGATAGGGATAGGGGTTGTCTTGATGTAGAATAACCATCTCATTGCTTTTGAAATTTGCAAAATCAAGGAGTATGAGCGGCATTATTCGATATACGACAAGGAGATGTTGGCCATCATGCATCCATTGGCCAAGTTCATGCAATACTTGGCAGGGAACAGGTTTAAGGTAAAGACAGATCACAATAGCATAAGATTCCTCATGGAGTAGAAAGAATTGAGTGAGCGGCAGCAAAAGTGGATCAGTAAGATTCAAGCTTATGATTTTGAGATAGAGTATATGAAGGGAAAGAATAATGTGGTGATTGATTCTCTTTACAGAATACCACCCACTCTTTCACTCATAGAGGTTTCAATGGATTAGAAAGCTCTATTGTTGGTAGAGTATTGCAAGAACCAGTTTGCTTGTGAGATCCTCGATGGACGAACATAGGATGATCGCTACAGAGTTGTTGACGACATCATTTATTATAAGGACTTGACATACCTCGTACCGGAGTCCCAACGTAAGGAAAAAATTATGCAGGTAGCACACAGTTCCCCATTGGCAGGACACCCTCGATACTTGAAAACCTATAGGAAGATCAGGGAAATATTTGCATGGAAGGGCCTTAAAACCGATGTGTTGATATTCGTAAGGGAATTCAACGTCTGCCAATAGAATAAGGAAGAGCACATTCATCTTATTGGACTACTGCAGCCACTTCCATTCCCGAACAAAAATGGGAAAGTATATCTATGGATTTCATCACTGGATTGCCCCAGGTACATGGGAAGGATCCCATTTATGTAGTGGTTGACAGGCTCACGAAGTTTGCACACTTTTTTTCCATACCCTTCAGGTATTCAGCAGCATAGGTGGTCGGTCTTTTCTTCAGAGAAGTATTTTGATTGCATGGATTGCCAAAAAATATCGTCATTGATAGGGATCCTCGATTCATGGGAGGATTCTGGCAGGAATTATTTAGACTGGTCGGAACAGAGCTAACACCGAGCAACAGTTATCATCCTTTGACTGATGGACAGACCAAAATTGTGAACAAATGGTTAGAGGGCTATCTGAAGAATTATGTGTCAAGGCAACAGAAAGCATGGATAAAATGGCTCCACTTGGGGGAACACTACTACAATACCATGTTCCATATGTCGATCGAGATGACACCCTTCAAAGCCTTGTATGGTTATGATGCTCTGACATTTTTGGACCAAATATTTGGTGACAACAAGGCGCCTATGAAAAATACAGGAAAGCCAGGACATCCTAAGGGTTCTTAGAGACAATTTGCAGTCAGCTCAGAATCGACAAAAGATGTATGTCAACAAGCATCGAGTAGAGTGCATCCTTGAGGTGGGGGATCTGGTATATTTATGATTGCAACCCTACAAGAAATCCTCACTCAAAATGAAAGGGGAATAAAAACTAAAGCCCAAATTCTACGGTCCTTATCACATCTCGAGGAGAATTGGGGAGGTGGTGTATGAGCTAGAGTTGTCAGAGGGTAGTAAGATACATAACGTGTTCCAAGTTTCATGCCTCAAGAAGGTAGTGGGGCATTATATCACTACTTCCACTGAGTTTCCACCCTTGGACGAAGAAGGACAGTTGGTTCTAGTTCTTGAAGCAATCTTAAAAGTAAGGGAACACAGGTTGAGGAATTACACCATCAAACAATATCTGGTTAAATGGAAGGACTTGCCTACAAAAGATGCAACCTGGGAAGGAGAACAAATGCTTCAGCATCCAGGATTGAATTTGCTTGAGGACAAGCCATCTTGGGCGAGGAGGACTATAATGTCCCCTTCCACATAAAGGCACCATGGTGGAAATGCCACTAGCCTAACCCATTCCCATGGGCTAAGGCAGAAAAAGGGATCTAGGGGACATAAAATGCCTAGGATGACTTTATAAAGTTAATTTATCAAAAAAGGGGACATGGGTCCTAGGAAACTCAAAAGTAACTTTAATTTTATAAAGTGGAAAAACTCACTTAAGTGATTTTATGAAATAAAGTAAAATAATGAGCGGGAAAAAGGAAAATGAGGAATAAAGGGGGAAAAGTGAGGGGTCTCTCCTCATTCTTGCATTTAACAGCTAAACACCGATAGGGTGGGCAACGATGCAGAGGAGCAACAATTTCTCACTGGACAGTAACAAATACAAAGAACACACAAAGGCATAACCCTCGTGCCTTTCTCCCAATTTATAACAATGCCAGTGAAAATGCAAACAAATAATATGGCGAGTTGAGAAATTTAATATGGTGGCTAAGATAACTGTGTGACCGACCCTTCATTGTTGGTCGTTGAGTTTACATCATTTGGGGATGAGTTTTCTGAGGAAAATCGTGGGTTTTTAGTTTATGCATACAAAGTGAGTTGGGGTACCATTTTTTTGGTTGGATACGAGTTCAATGTTGAAGAGTGGACTGTATCACATCCTGAGCAGTATTATCTCTATTTTGGGACGACTCTTCCTTACTGTTTACTGAGTTAGAGACAGACTGGGCATGCGCTCTTATTGTTGGACGTTCTCTCACCTGTGGAGTGCATATTTCATTCATTGGGCACATATCTCATTACATAAGGTTGAAATATGAGTATGGGGGTTGTGTATCCTCATTCTGGGCACGTTCTATAGATGTTAGGCACATATCCTGGTAAAGGGCAGCGTTATATTACTAAGATCTGAAGCTTTATTATGGGGGAACAGTAATCCTTGATAGAGGGTCGATATTCCTTCATTATTGACAGAGTTGGGACAAGGGGAAGGTGCTTTGTTTGTTGTTGTTAACATTCTCCAGATTTGGGCAAGTTGATATGTTGGGTTGAATTTATAAATAAGGGTTGTGTTCTCACCTATAAGGCGAATTCTCTGTGGGGAAGACTATATATCTCTTTCCGGTGATCAAAGTATCTGTAAGAAGGCATCACATTGATTTAATATTCAAGTCAGATTTACCTCTTATAATTGTTGTTACAATATATGAGAACAATGAATGTATTATTGCTGCCACTAAATCTAGTTGAATAAATTCTGGTATATAATATGTGTTCATTTTCATACTTGTTGGCATATCTATGAAATCAAACACTTTTTCAAAGGCTGCAAACTATTTATAAACCTTTACATCAGCAAACACATACAAACACTCCAGAAGCAAATTGTTTGACGAAATGTCAACACAACAAACTAAGTAAAAATCCAAAAAAAAATTGAGTGGGGATTTTATAGAACGATAAGGGGATAGCACTAATATTGAAGGCGATGAACAAATAGGCTCGTCAAATCCGCTTGCCCCAACAGAAAAATAGAGAATTTGGGCAGGCTCTGGTCCAACAAACTTCAATTCAGCAAACTCCAGTCTCCTCCAAAGGCTCCATGGCATCGCATGAAGTTGAATAAGAGTTCCATCCCAAGCAAGAACATATAGTTAAAGTATAGCATCCGCAAGTGAACACTGCCCTCAAACTTAATTAAGCCAGGTTTTATGCTATGTAAAGCTATTAATCTCTTAAACTATTTTGTTAGAATTTACACTTGGAGAATTGATAGCAATTTTGTACAAAGATTAGAGCCACTTGGATGGAAAGAGATTAAACCCTCTCTTCATAGAAAGATGTTATCTATCATTCTTGAAACTCGTGTACTATCTTGCTAATTCAACTCTGCTATAGTCTCTTTTTAATGCAAATCTAATCATTCTCGTTAATATATATATATATATATATATATATATATATATATATATATATATATATATATTACTTGAAACTTTTCTAGGATTGAAGACACATCCAAGGCCACCTAGGATAGAATAAACAAAATTTGGATACCACAAACTTGACTTCGGAAGATATATTAAAGTGAAAACTAGATAAAAATTGAGTCATGTTATGATATGTAGTGGATGAGTTTGGTGAGGTACTCAAAATAACAACTAAAAATCGCTTTGATTGGGCTATAAAGTCTTGGTTGAACTCAAGAGAAGTGGGGTCAAAAACACTTCTATGATGAACATAGAGGTAAGTAAGTGAAACAGATTGTGAATATTAGT
The DNA here is from genome assembly GCA_032191745.1 of Picea mariana. Classification (NCBI taxonomy): domain Eukaryota; kingdom Viridiplantae; phylum Streptophyta; class Pinopsida; order Pinales; family Pinaceae; genus Picea; species Picea mariana. Next base: position 100,639 of record JASDQU010013410.1, on the reverse strand, counting down.
TATAAACCTATTTGGGGTTTATAAACTAATAACAAATGTTAATGTGGCAGCAAGATATTATTCATGATTAAAAGAACATCAGTATTGGGTGCATAGATGCATTTAAGATAGGTGGGGATAATGAGAGCGGGGATGATGATAAGGTTGGTAGAGACAAACATGGTATGATAAGTGTATATGTATAGGGACAATAAATTTAACATTACATATAGAATGTTTAATTTGTGTGTTAAACTAACAAATTATAATACGTAAATTTTTCGTATTATATATTGTGTTGGGGATTTTCTTGCATTGGTGAAAAAACCTCCCTTGTTAAAATAGGTTGTAAGCTAAACAACAAACAATTCCTAGTTGTGGGACAAGTAGAAGAGTATTACTATAGAAAAATAAAGCAATAGAGCATGCATACAAACAAATTACAAATTTAACTATGAGAATGCCACTAAAACACAAGAACTTGGAGGGAAACAATAATACTCATATATTAGTTCAATGGAAAAAAATAATATGAGTAACAACACCTAGGGAGAATGGTTGGATGCAAATGGGCTCCAACATTCTCCTTGGGATGGATCATTTTTCTTCTTGAAAACCCTCTCTAACAATGGTGAATGAAGAAGTTTTTGTTCATTGAGGAAATAACACAAATGAGCATGAGGGTGATGAATGGTGGAAATGAGATGATAAGATAGATGATCTCCATTCTCATTCCTTGAACATAACCTTGCAATTATTATCTTCTCAAATGTTGCCCCATGGCTTTCATTTATAGGGAAATTTTGAACCTCATGAATAACTAGTTTCAATGTAAAATGTCTTCATTCAAAATGGATTCCCAATTGATGGGACAAAGAATAGCAATATTAGTGTTGCACTTCTCATCTCACAACTTTAAATGTCAATGATGCAAGTGCATTGATTGTCAAAGGTTCATACACACGTGGGGGAGTGAAAATGTTGAAGAATGGTTGATGAACCATGTACGAGAAAAGTTTTTCTAGAGAACCGGTGGATACAGTGGCTGGAGACCCATGTATTCTAATGGATGGTAACTTTTTTTATATGGACTTCAACAATGTTTATGTTTTGCAGAAAAATGAAAAAGGAAAAGAGCCTAGAAGATGAAGATAAAGATGAGACTAATTCAAAGGTCGAGTGAAAAAGAGAAATGATCGGATCACAAGTATTTGTTAAGGGGGGTATGATGGAATAAATCCTACTTGTGATGTTTAATGAATAAATAACATGATGGTTTGTCATTATGTAGACCAATTTTAGAAGTCTAAGTGAAAATGAGAGATGAGGAGAAATGAAAGAAGTTAGAGATGAAGATCTATTGAGATATTCAAAGAGATATTGTGGAGATAGTTATGGAGATGGTTTGAACTAAATATCTAATTATGACATAGCTATTATGGTCACTTATAGTTATATAAAGAGTCCAATTATACAATAGATATAGACACAGGAATGATTAATTAATATGATTTTCCCTTAATGGGTTTATGGTGTCCCTTGCTTTGTGTATTTGAGAGTTTATATGTTGCAGGCTAGCCATATGCATCATTTGGTATTAGAGAATAGGTCAAATGCTCAAGAATAGTTGTTGGAGAACAAGCCATGATATGTAAAGAGCCATCATATAGAAGCAACTCCCCACCATTCAATGCCAATAATAGCATTGTCGTTGAACAACGGGTTCATCGATGGATGAGGAGGTACCCTTTTTGAGGCCATATGTTTTGCTCCAGCAAAACCGTGGATGGATTTCTGCAGTCGTATGGAAGTGTCTCATGTTGTGTGATGCAGTGTGAAAGGTTGTGGAGTACATAAAGATTAGAGAGCCGCCAAACAATAGCCAAAACTTGAGGAGTGGGTTAATTTGGGAGCAATTTTTTCTCTCGAATTACTTTTCCGGTAGGATTTTTAGTTGTATGGTTTTTAATTTCCAACTAATTTAGAACTCTGGTAGATTTTTTGAGCATCTGGCTTGGTTTAAAATGAGACAAAACTCCTAGGATAAGGTTTTAAAATGCATAAAACTTTGATCCATGCAAAACTCAAGCTACCCCTAAAAATCTGACCGGATTCAGACCCTTTTTTTTTTTGTCTCAAAAGCGGATCTATTTGCTCCCAAATTAGCCTACTCCAAAACTCGAAGTTATGTGGGATGACCTTCATTTGTGCTATGACCCGCATTTGTGCTACAATAGCGGGCATTTGTGCTAAATGTCGAAGGACACATAGCCACAACGCATCCCGAGGTTATGTGGGATTATCTCTTCTCATAGAGATTATCTTAGTATAATAATAATAATAATAATCTATTTTTAAGGTCACGGCCAAGCCAGCACACCAAATTGGTGTATGAGACCCCCTTGTTTGTGGGACAAGGGACCCCCCTCTGCCCAACGATTTGACTGGTAAAGTCTACGAAGGTATACATACCCTACCCCCCTCTGGATTTGAACC
>JASDQU010013410.1:48901-97496 GCA_032191745.1 Picea mariana | reverse complement strand
GTAGCAGTTGAACTGATTCAACATTTTTTCCAGAATTTTAATTTGACAGTGTAGAGGACTGACAGCAAGCTCCTATCAGTTGAACTGATTCAACAATTGTTCCAGAATTTTAATTTGACAGTGTAAAGGACTGACAGCAAGTTCCTTCATTGCATGAGAGTTTGTCAATGTAAGGAGAGAGTCTATCGCATCATCATGGGAAGTGTTGTGTTAGAAACCACCATTCAGAAAGAAAGCCAAGTGATCTGAAGAAATCATGTAGCATCCACCGATTAGAAAAAGAAAGTTGTCAGAAGGACAAGAGCTATAATTGGTGAAGAACACCATAGATTGCATGAGTCACATATTCATGAAGACCGTGGAATGGTGTTATTGAAACACCACCCATTGAAAAGGGTGTTGTATTTGTAGATCGATTGTTGTGTTGTTGAGCATCTACAAGTTATTATTCAATGGACGATACTCTTGGTGCAGGATAATTTTTGGCAATATGATCTGAGTATCTGGGAGGTGCAGGCACCAATGAAGTTACTATTGCAATGAATAGCATGTGAAGCATTGCTGAGAAAACTATATTATGTTGTTGTTTCGGCGGTTGTAGGTTTAAAAAACAAATCTGAGAGGAAGCACACAACCAGGAGAAGAATTATGTGTGCCACGTGGAGTGGGTTTCAAATTCAAGTCTAGTTAAGATTGAGTTGTAAGTGGCAAAAACATTATGTAAAATCCATGTAATGGACGTTTGAAAATGGTCAAGGTTTGTTTGTAATGATGTCTCTGTGTAAGTCATGTTATTTTCACGAAGGCCAAGCCAAGTTAATGTGGAGAGTAAGAGTTGATATAAAGAGTCAAAATCCAAGGTGAAGAGTGATATAAAGAGTCAAAATCAATGTCAAAATCCAAGGTGAAGAGTGATATAAAAGTTCAAAGGTAGAAATTTGAAATGAAGGAGTCATTAAAAAGGTTAAGTCAAGTTCACAAAAATTTTAGTCAAAATCTTTCTTGGAGCAAAGTAAAGAAGAAGTTGAGAGTGCATTGAAGTCAAAAGCAAGTTAGAGTCATGATTTGTAAAGTGCCATTGTTATTCAATGTGTCACAAGTTTGAGTCTATGTTAGAACTAGTCATTCTAACATTAGAAATTGTTTGTAAAAACCATTGAGTACCAAGTTAGAGTCATGATTTGTAAAGTGTCATTGTCATTCAATGTGTCACAAGTTTGAGTCTATGTTAGAACTAGTCGTTCTAACATTAGAAATTGTTTGTAAAAACCATTGAGTACCAGGAAAAAAATATCATGAATACTTGAAGAATATCATGATGAAAAAGGGTGCATGATCGATGGTACCCGACACCCGAATCAAATTTATAGTCAAGTTAATTTTAAGTCATGTCTATGGTGCGCCAATTGAGTTTTCCAAACCAAGGTCATAGTTTCATTGTTGGACATTGTACAACCCAACAAGAAACATATATTTTGTATGAATGTTATTTCAGATGAATGAAGAAGATTGCAGGTGCAAAGAAGAAACAGGATTTGACAAAGATGATGTAGCAAAAGCAAGAAGAAGACTAAAAGAGAAGAGAGGAATTTGGTGGAAAGAAGAATCCCTACAGCTATTGAAGGTTGAAAAGCGAAGACTAAGAAACAAATAAAAGCTTATAGAAAAGGTCTAGGGTGAATAAGGATCATAAATAGCAAAAGACCATGTTCAGAGAAAGAGACAACCTAGGTGAGGTATCTAGCAAGGTGAGAAAGAAATGTTGAGGAAGAAAGTGAGCACATTGAGGCTCAAAGGAAGGTACAAGATATTGAGAAAGAACATGGATAGCAAAATGAATGGCTTAGTAGAAGGAAAATGCCACAGAAAAGGTGAAAGAAGATACAAACTCCATGACAGAAAAAGATGATTAAGAGGAAAGCACAAGAAAAATGAAGACTCTTGGACATGAAGCAAAAGGAAAGGACATATTGAAGAAGAAAGGACGATGAAAGATGAAGTAGCGAGGAGAATGGCACAAGAAAATGAAGAATGAGGCAACATAAGAGAAGCACATAAAAAGGGAAGTGAAGCAAGGTTATAATAAAAATATCGTGTGTTCAAAATTGAGATGTAGATGCAATGAATCCATAAAATAACATCCCCAAGAAATGGTCCTTCTTGAATAATGTTGATGTGAAAATAAAACGGTCTTGGTCATATGTTGTATAAGTTAGATTAGCCTGAAATGTAAAGTTGGGATTTATGTACCAGAGTCAAATATTGATGTAAGCCTTGATGAGGCTAGTGTACCCCCGTGATTTGAATGTTGTATGGTTTGTGGTCAACGAAACCACTGATATAATAAATGATTTGTGGTAAATCAAAAACCACTTGTCATGAGGGAGAACTTGTTGAAGAAAAGCAAGGAGTGGTGAGTCATGAGGAGAAGCTCGACCATGGGTAGAACTACGTGTTTGAGGCAATCCAAAATTGGAAGAAGATTTGAGGCAGTCCTCGACTAGTAGAAGCATTGATCTGAGGCATCGAGAGAGATTTCAAGTCATGAAAAAGGGACTTGCATAGCTGATCATGAAAGGGAGATTGCACGTCATGAAAAAGGGACTTGCTTGGTTTAATAAAGAAAATTGTGAAATAGAAGTTTGTGAGATGACAGCTAGATCCAAAGGAAGAGTGGGTCAGAGAAACCAATCTACCAGCATTGATGAACTCATGGACAGGAGCCCATGAAGAAGTCTTTTCTTCCTAGGTAGTTTGATGTGGGTGAATTGATTGTCAAAGGTTCATACACGTGTGGGGGAGTGAAAATGTTTAAGAATGGTTTATGAACCATGTACGGGAAAATGTTTCCTAGACAATCGATGGATATAGCGATTGGCAACCCATGTATTACGATGCATGGTAACATTTTATATGGACTTCAACAATGTTTATGTTTTGCAGGTACAAGATGAAAAATGAAGAAGATCAAGGATGAACACTACTACATATGGTGTTGAATTCCGACAACGTGTTCCAAGGTTGTGGAAAAAATCGACCTTACCGTCGAACATTACTCACTAATTCTCAAAATTTAGTTATATTTTTTTCTTGGTGCCCTAACATTCGTCTAACATACGATGTGGTCCATTATTGGTCAAACGGATTGTAATAAAACAACCCTTTCTGCAACCCACTATATTGGCTAAAACCACATGTATTTGGGCAAGACCATCGATGTTGCAATGTTGATAGCACCATCATGACCCACCATCATCCCATGGCCTACCACTATGGCATTATCATGTCAGCAAAGTATTCATCTCATGGGTGCATTTGGCACCTTGGGCCTTAATTATGCCATCTAGGGGGCTAAAAATGTTTGTCGCGGGATCATTATGCTCATGTTGTCTCGAGACATCAATTATGCTAGCTAGGGGGGATAAAAAAATCTATCGCGGGCTTATTATTCCCGTGTTATCTCGAGACACCAATTAAACATGAGTGGACGAGATATATGATTGGAAAGTACAAGAAATAATGGATGAACATAGTGCATATTAAAAGTTTGTAAGATGTGGGTAGGATAGACAATACCTAACCCAGATCAATTGTGCTTCCAGATAGGCTATGAGTGAATTTCAACCTGATTGAGACAATTAAAAAGGTTGTAAGAAAAAAAATAGTGAACTTATTGAATTGGGTATGTGTGAATCAATGGAGGAGAACACACAAATATGAAGAGTTTTGATAGACAAAATAAAATGATATGCGGAAAGTGTTAGTCTATGGCTTACCTTACCAATCACTAAGTCTAATTGTCACCTATATTTGTATTATTCATTTAGGATATTAGTAATATATCCTCAAGTGATGACTAATGAGTTAGTTAAGATGGCCTAGCCTAGTCATCATGCATGATTTTAGGATCTAGAGCAAATATCTTTATGAGGTGGTATCACCCATTGTACTATAAATATGTACCATTGGTGTGAATACAATTGAATTGGATAGTGATCCTTTTCCATCATATTATTGTTCTTATGCATATTGTATCATGGTATCAGATCTCTTATGGTCTTAAGGGATTGATAACTTCACCATGGTATTTTTTCATGGTAGGTGAGGTGCATCCATAGAATCCAGCAAAAGAGGAACATGATTACAAAGTATGGTGAAAGAAGATTGCATTAAAAAAGACCAAAGCACCTCCAAAAGGCATGTTGAGTGATTGAGAGAGCAATCATGGCAGGCTCCCTTACTTGGTGGATAGAAAACTAGACTGCTAGGTTCATGTGGGATAAGGAGAGTAACATTTGTCCCTTGTTGTTGTTAAGATAAAGAAGAACCTATTTCTCTCATGGCATCATGATCTAGCTAGGGGGTGGTCGGTTTTGAAATACACCAAGAGCAACTATGCCTATGGTTGGGTGGAAAATGGAAAACCCTTCAGCGATTGCCAACTAATTATAAGTTTCAGATAAGTATTTTTGAGTTTTGTATTGTCTTGATTGGTTTATTTTATAATATGAATTTCATGTGCTAAATAATTGCAGAATTTATTATCATATTTAAATGTTGAAATCTGTGATTTTGACTGTCTGGCTAACTATAAAATCTGAAGTAATGTTTTGAAAATCATAAATTGGTTTTTTTCTTTCCCCCGTCTAGAGAAAGTGTCTATATGAACTAATCCTAGAATATTAGTAAAGTCAAGCCACGCATTAGAGAAGAGGCAAAGAATATTTTAAAAAAAATATTAGGAATAGAATGAAAATGCAATTTAGTTTTCTAAATTTGAAATAAAAATGAAATTTAGAAATTGATATATTGTGGATAATTAAATTTCCTTTGAATTTTGGTAAGAAAACTATTTTACTTGGATTTACACAGTAAAATTGATGTCCAAAGGGAAAGAATTAGGAATAATGGTTAATCCCTAAAAATTTGTAAAGAAATGCTTGTAATTAGGAAACTGGTAACTTTTGGTAATCAAAAAGTTTTACCACAGAGGAGTTTTAATTCCAAGGCTAAATAACATAAATTTATAAATGAAAATTTGCAAATTCTATGTTTTCTGGGAAAAGTTGAGCAAATGGTAAATTTTGGTAAATACTGGAAAAATTCCTAATTTACCATCTAAATACTCTAATATTTGATTCATAACGTTGTAAACTATTGTATTTAGAAACTAGAAATTATTTGTCTGGTGCATGAGTAATGGAAATTTGAAATCCTTCCCCCTCTGCAATTTTTTTTAACTATGCTAAGATTTCTCCCTATTTATAAAATACATACTTTGCACAGGTAGTTCAGTGCTTTTGAAGAAATTTTATTAATAGGGTATTTCCATTTATCAGCGTTCAAATACCTTGAGTTTATAAATCCCCTTATTTTCTCAACCCAGAAATATGTTTATAAATATATGTTTGTTATTATTACAATTTTCATTATGTCGGAACACAGAGAAGAGAGCCAAGGTTCACAATGTGATGGCCAATGGAGTTTAAACAATACAATATTAAAAAATTAACTTACGGTCACTCGTGATTGGCTTTCAGAGTTGATCATTTGGAGTAAAAGGAATGGAACATTTGTACGAAGTTCGAAGTTGTCAGAGCAATATCCTGAGTATTACAAGGTCCCACTTATTTTTATAATATTAAATGTTACTCTCTCATGATTGGTCATCGAAGTAATGAAGGGAGTGTGCATGTTTCAAGAGCAAAGTCCATTCAGAGTCAACCATTCAGAGTGAGGGGAAGGGAGCATTTGGCAAGGTCCAAAGTCATCGAAGCGATGGCATGATTGTTATGAAGTTTAAATATAATATAATATTTACCCTTTCCTTCTCATGATTGGTCATCGGAGTAACGACGAGAGCACACACAACTTGACTCTAGGTATTTCATAATGTGATGGCCTATATGTTATAAAATTAAATATATTATAATATTAAACCTTATCCTCATTTGATTGGTGGCCAGATTCCTAAAAGAAATGCACGCATTTCAAGCCTGAGTTGAAATAATATTTAATGCTCGTAATAAATTAACACATGATTCCAAAACCCCTTTGTTTAAGTTGAATATTTTCATAGTTGACCCGAGGGATTCATAATACAATCTCCAAAGAATTCAGAGTATAACTCTGAAGAGTTCTGGGTACTTTAGCCCAAATGTATAAGGTTGTAAAAGTATAATGTTGCACATGAAGGGGGATGGGATTATCTGGGATAATATATAGTTACTAAAAGCAATTAATTCCTTTCCTTTATTTTCCATATATATATATATATATATATATATATATATATATATATACATGAAATTCGGTATGGAGTTGTATGTCGGGGGAGACGGCAGTGAATTATATGCATTAATCAAGGATTATGAGCTTAAGTATATTACAACCTAATTAATTATCTTAGAACATAATATAAATTATGTTACAATATAATTAATTAGCTTATAAGGTAATCATTACAAAATGGTACTTAAGTGAATTATTAAGCAAAGTAAAAATGTGTTTACGGAGATAAATATTTAGTGAATATTAATTATCCCTAATGAGGATTTAATAAATAAATATTGAGGATTGGTGTTTTAGGAAAGTATTAATTAAGTGTCCTAATCAGTTTATATGGAATGGAAAAATGTCAATCTATGACCGAATGAGCCTATGCACCCTATGGTGACATGGTGAGTTGTGATGGGTCCATGTGTCGAGTGGATAATGAGCCACATGTCACGTCAAGAGACGAAGTATTGACATCATGAATGACGTGGCTTGTCAACAAGGCAACTAGGACACCCTTAGGATGACAGATGTCCACGATTAACAGGTTGGCAAGTTGAGTCTGGTCCAGTTGGACAGATGAACCTTATGTGTTGGATGCATCTCAATCATTGGTCAGGAGACCATTATGTTCATCTGCATTGTCCATCAAGGAGAAGGGAATATTCCTTGATACCTTGAGTTCGGAGCAGTGAAACTTCTTGAACTTTTTGCACTCCAAATGGATGGTATCGATAGGGAATATTCCTCAATACCATATCCATCAGAGGTGAACGTAGAATGCGTCGGAAGAAATTCTGAGAGATGATGTCCATAGACTTGCATGGATGGAATTTCCTCTGTGGTAGGCTAGGTTAGTGCCACGACAGGACTAGGGTGTCACTATGTTAGTTGGCACGAATAATGAGATGTCACGTGGATGCCACATGGCATTAAGAGAGATGGTGCCTATGTAAACCCGAGAACTTGGGAAGGTCACAACTTAAGTTCCACAACTCTTTTTTGGGCGAAGTTTATGTGATTGGAAAGGTCTTAACAAGCAGAAGACGATGGAGCTATGAAAGGGAGGAAGTAATATAGTTTAGAAAAAAAAAAAATTAATACCCCATCCCTTAAAAGGCACTTAGGGGGTTGGGTGTGTGACATAGTGGTATCAAATCAAGCTACAACACTTGGCCTGCTTGAGCTAATGAAAGAGTCGAGTAAATTTTACTAGAGAACTTTTAAGGGGGAGGGCATCCTACCCTACCCTATTCATAAGATCTTATTTCAACTTTACTAATGAAAAGAGGAATGAGACATTATGTTGTTTTTACATGTTTAAATTTGGACTATATGTTGTCGTTATATGCTAAATGATGAAGATGATTTCACCTTAAAAAATTACCTATGCTCTTTATAAATTAGTGGATAATTAACTAATAGAAAATGTTGTTATCAGCACATAAACAATCAGTGGACAGCAAGAAAAATTACAATGTAAAGAATGGTGACACATCATGAGATGGGGGAGAGCTCCCATAACAGAGAAGAAGAATATGATGAAAGGAGAGTGGTGGAAACCCCACCGGATTTGGATGAAACTGTGAGAAGCCTCATGGCAGAATTACAAAGCTTTAAAGAAGATAATGAGAGCCTCATAAAAGAACAAGAAAATAAAATTGAAATAAATGCAGTTTTGTTGCAAAGCCTGTCAAACATATAGAGGCAGCTGCAACATGGACCAACAGCCAATAATGTGGATAGACATCAAACTAAGAAAACACAAAGTCCACATGAGATACAAAAGCATGGCCTGGAAAGTAGCAACGCGAGGAAAAGCACCTCAAAAAAGGCCCAACATGGAGCCAAGAGGAATGATAACGTCAAGGATTCATATGAAGGATCCTCTAGTGAGGAAGATAACAACTCCAGGAAACTGTCTAGCAGTGAGACTAGTTCAGAGTATCAGAGGAGAAGAAAGAGCATGAAACATTCCAAGAGCCATGACCCTGAACAGTTTAAGAAAACCAAAACACCCACTTTTGATGGAGAAATTAAAAAGGGGGAAGAATCAAAAGTTTGGTTTGATTGGCTTAAGGAAGTACTTCAAATTCCATGAATACTCTGAAAACTTAAAGGCCCGAATAGCCATTTTCAACTTGAATGGAAAAGCATCCATTTGGTGGGAGGACCTTAGGAATGTGAAAGGAATTCATGAGAAGGAGTTGTCATGGAAACAATTTGAGAAATACTTTAAGAAGAAGTGCATGTTTGAAAGGTATTATGATAAAAATACCAAGGAGTTCTTTGAACTCAAGCTAGGACATCTCACCATAGATGAATATATCACCATAGTCGATCCTGACAAGATCAAATCCATTATGGATTGGCCTACGCAAAAATATGTATATGATATCAGATCATCTATGGGCCTAGTTAGATACTATAGAAGGTTATGTTGAGCACTCAACACACCCTAAAAGACTTTACGAATTTTTTCTATTGGGTACCACTTTTTCATATTTCTGAATATAGTCAGTTTTGCTAGGATGGATGGATTTATTTGTTGTTGTGTTTTATCATCGATCACATTTTTTTTATAAGTTTGTTGACAGGTTGATATTTTTCTCCAAGTAAACATGGAATAAATACTAAGTGCACACAACCTAAAAAATTGTTTTCTAAAATATGCACGCCAATCGGCGATTTTGGACCCAGTAGGAAGTTCTTAAAAAAATTGTCGATGTATCGTCAGCATTGGCGAAATCCGAAAGAAAAACTGCCAACATAAACAACAACAATTGTCATTCGTCGATACATCATTGGCATCGGAGAAAAGGGGGAAAGGGCATAGTAGCTAGAAACATATGTATGGGGAAAGTCACTGATGTCAATCATACTAGTTCCTTTGAAATACAAAACGCCCGGGTAACTTGTTGGTGCACCTCTAGCTGAGTGAAGGACGAGATATGTGATGGTTAGTCAAATAATAATTACACGTAACCGATACCTTGAGCCATGGCGTCGCACATCGATCAACATTCAAAAATTTAAATTTGACGATGGACTCTGAAACAACATGCTTTTGCGTCGCCAGCCTGCGTTACCTTTAATCCTAATCATGGTGTGGATTCTATTATATATTGTATAGGTCACATTTGTACTCCTTGAATTTAAGACTCGATGCGACAAGGTAGGTATGTTTAAAAATTATAAGGTTATTTCCCAAGCGTGGTATTATGTTCGCAAACCAATATCTCCCAAGCAGAAGAAGGAACAAGAGAAAGCATCGAGGAGGCTATGGCACACTATATCACGTCAATTACCAGTAAGCTCAGGTTATTTCTTGCAAGTAAGAGATAAGCACTAGTTTTGTTTTTTGCATTTATGATTTCGTTGAATAAATATTGTTGAAGTTGGCTTGCAGCTCATTATAACATTTTGTGTAGGAGAATTCCCCCTCGAAATCCAACAACCAGACGCTCACCAAGAATTCCCAAAACGAAAGAACTAGAGATCGGTGAAGGGTCGACACCAATGATCACAAGGGAGCTTGAATTTATTCCAAAAATGAAATTAGTCATCCAGACTTCGACCAAAAAATAGTTTACCCAGCCTCCAGCATTCAGGGACACAGAGGCAGGCACTAGATCTAAAGTAATTCTTCCACATTGGGATGACATTTATAATAAAATCAGTTAGGAGGATTACCCAGAGTTTACACCCCACAACAACCCGGACGTCGGGGCATTGGATGACCAAGTTTTCTCGAATATCAGGCGATCATCTCTATACAGAGTGGCTTGTCGAAACCCAATTCTTCCCTGCATCAAAACCATTGGTTAGATAATTGACCACGCAGACATGGTGAAGTGCACCGACAACAATGAGGAAGGTGAGTTTGTTGGTATTTTTCTTCCAATGGAAGTGCAAAAATATTACAAACTCAGAGACCCGGAGGAGAGGCTGAATACATATTTTGTGGTCAATTTTTATGAGCTTCATGACACCAGTCAGTTACAGTTAGCCTCGTGGTGGAGAGTGGATAAAAAGTTCACAAATAGGAACATTGGTTGGTACAACACAGTAAACCTCAGAGAGCCCTATATGTATTTAATGGCCATGATATGTCGATTGTATGGAGAAAAAGACTGCTCAAATTTCTCAGAAGCATGGATGCCCTTAGCATATACCATAGCGATCTCTGGGAGCAGTTTCAATTAGGGAGCTATTATTTCAAAAAATTTGAGTATCAACATCCTACAGACTTAGACACCAAAATAAGAAGAAACATCAGTCTTATTCATGGAATCTTACCTATTGGACATGATCTATGCGAGAAATGCTTTCCAAAGTATGAATTTAAATTGACATGTTGTCGAATTACCAATGCACGTTTATTTCAGCATTTTGTGGGAGAATAAGTACAAAAGTTTTTACGCCATGATATGTGACGAGTTTATATCCAGAATGCACTTCATTATATTTAGAAAATAATGGCTAAGGATTTCAGCGGTAGCCAAAAAAATGATATCAAAAGTTGGCCACTGGTATTTCGAAGAAACAAGCAATTAAATCAGAGTGTTTGAGGCTAGTGGTGCACCACACCTACTCCCCTCTCAGGTCCCAGACCATATGATATTGGGAGAGATTTTTTACTAGACCATCCTACAAGGTTATAACGCTTATCTAGTGAAGAATAAGAAGAGATGTTTCATACCTTATGGATTTCATATTGGGTTTTATATGGTGAAAGACACTGCGTAGGAAAAACAAGAAGGATTGAGTCATCTTAAGTATCATTTCCCCATAGGCCATTTTCACAAGCACGACCCAAAAGGTTTGGTACTCCAGCATGTGGGGCAGGTATCCTCATGTTGTCCATACACTCATGACAGTTTCAAAGATGAGATCTTCACCAAGGGTGCCCAAGATTGGGAGGAGGTGCTCCAAAGAAGGGCTAACTCTAGTTTGACCAAGTTTAAATCAATGACCGTGGATGAACAAGTTAAGACGATAGAGCACACAGCTCAAGAAGCCATTAGGATAAGAGAAGAAACCATAGCAACATAAGTGGCAGAAGCATGGAAAAGGGGGACATTGTTGCTGGAAGAAGCTAAGAGAGCTATGAAAATGTTGAGGGAAGATCCCCTACTTAACCCTTTGATAAGATCAGCGAGAATTACCTCGGTCGATACAAACTACCAAGAGGCATAACCGAATGCCTCAGAAAAAATTCCACGGGAAGAGATTGTCGCCCAAGAAAATACTAGCCCCATATCAACCCAGGAAGGATCATCAGTGACAACTACAACTCAACAAAGGAAAGCAAGTGCATCAAGCGGGACAGGTATGCCTACCGTCCTCATAGATTTAATCACCATATACGATGACGAGGAAGGCTCAGAAGCTTCGCACATAACCCCAGTGAAAATCACACAGGAGGAAGAACCAAGGGAGACATATGCTCCAGCCTCTCATGATTTAGTCTGAAATCCCCGAGAAGGTGACTTGGAAGCTAGGACCACTCTCGACACTATATTTCTCAAGAAAATGGAAACACATCCATCAGGGGAAACACAAACTCATGATGATACTCAGAAGGACGCAGATGGCTAACAGCCCAACATCGAAAATACATCAGATCAGGAGAAGGAAAATGACAACTCTAAGAATGACATGGATGCAGGAGAACAAGAAGAAGGAGTGGGACAGCCACAAATCAGTACCCCGATGACCAAACTCTTAGCCAATACCAACCCTCCTCCCACTTCTCCATCTAAGACAAAGACTCTATCAAATGATGAGGACCAGCAGAAGTTTGAGTCACTAAGATTCATAAGAATATCTTCTGCTAGAGAACTGAGTGGACCAAGCCATGGAACAGAACAAGCGTCGACACCAATATTACCATAGAAACCACTAACTGAGGAAGAAGGAGGTCAGGTATCCACCCTTGGAAGAGATAGAGAACCTACCATGGAACACCTTTATACAATGAGAAGCCTAGGCAATACTTTGTCTTGGGGGGATCATCATATTCCTGAACCAGTAGATGAAGTCGTTGATGTACAAGCTATCGCTTATGATAGGAAAAGGAAGGTTGTGATGAAAAGAGCAATCAAGAAAAGGAGGCTTATGCTCGATAGAACCTTGTTCATAACCGCAGAAGATACGTTATTTGACACAGAAAATACCAAGATGATTAAGCTAATCGGAGCAGGGATGGCCATAACCAACGCCACATTAGACAGGGAAAAAAGGAATGAAAGGGAGGCATCTTCCAGGAGGAAAGAGTTGGACCACCTATGATGTCAAGTTGAATATTACCAAAATTAAACCCAGGCAATGGTACTCTTGAAAAGTGAGTTCTGAGAGATGTATGCACAACTCAAAATGGAGAGAGACCTCTTCACCGCCTGAATAGTTTATTTTCAAGAAGATACCCTTATGGGGATGGTAACCTACAAAGACATGCAACGGTGGTGCGATAGGGAACATGAAGCCCTGGAACGGATCGACTACATCAGCAAAGTGGAGAAGGGCCGAGATACAGAAGAACATGGAATTTGAGTGCTTATGGACAGCAGTATCGCACAAATATGGAAGGCAGTTGAACACTAGGCATACATGGTTCAAGAACCCCGGTGAAAAATGCAAGAAATATGGGAAGAGTGTGTGAAAAGTTGGGAAAAGATCAACCAGGAAATGATAAGTATTCACTTGCCAGATTTTTTCCTGCTAGAGGATTTCACCGATTTACATGACATAGTCAAATAACATGCAGAGCAACATCGGGTATGCGAAACAAATATTTCACAGGTTTCAAGCATAATCCTAGGCCAATTTAAGAATTTCATGGAGCCTCTGATTAAATATATCGTGGTATTGCAGCCCGTGAGTGTCAAACTGATCAAGTACAAATAACGGGCAATTGAGATAAAGGAGGTCCTCTCCACTCCGATAGATCAACACAGGTTCCCTTATGCAAATACTTGCAAAGAGATCTTCTGTGAATGGTTGGAATACGATAGGAACAATCCACTTCGGTAGAATGACAAGATGATTTAAAGAAGACGAAAGAGAACAAATAGATCAATTTCACCATGTGTTGTTTTCTCCACATAACACAACTTTAGTAGCTATTTTTATTTTAGTTATTTTCATAAACAAGAGAATTGACCTTGTGTTAAAGGTCGATGGTTTTGGAGAGAAAAACTCTTTCTTGAATATTGTAAGAGAAATATTTATGTGCAAGTGATTTTAATTTAGAAGTTATGTTTAGAACCAAAGACACTTCTTTCATCTGAGGCGTGAATGTGATTGGACTGAGAGGGATTATCTCTGTCTTTGAATTCGATATTTTTGTTGTATTGAGTAAGAGTTGTTGTATATGTTGTTTAAGTTATCTTGTAACACTGCGACAGTTATTTATTCTAATTGATGAATAGAAATCGATTGTGTTAATATGTGATTGATAGTAGAGTACTGAAAATTACTTTTCCTGCACTCATATTCTATTACGTACGTATTTTATTTATGTAACTGTCATCTCAGAAGATGTTGAATGTCTACAAGTCAATGGTATTATTGCTAGCTTGAAATAGGCTCGATCGTCATCGTCTACATGCTAATGTACAAAGGTTATCCCAAAACCCATATTTCTTCAATATATAGCGACTTCCCTTTGTCATTAGTTTGAGCCCCATTATATTCCCACAAATGTTAGAAAAGAAAAAAAAGAGAACTGCATATCCTGAGGAAAGGATTCATAGAAATACGTATCCATCAGTCACAATTAAATCCCATCGATAGATCCAGCCAAATCACATATCTGGAGAACTATACAACTCAGTAAAATCTTACGAGTCTAAATGTGCCTCTTAAGCGGGTTTGGTTCCTACTGTTGAGTCAAAGGGATTTCAGACCCCTCAATAGAATTGGTGCTAGAAGGAGGGCCTAAATGATTATATGGCTAACAATATTTCTGATAATATATTTCGTAAAGCCTAGAGATTCAAAACAGCCCACATGCATGGATAATCTTTCTCAAGACAACCCACATATAGAGAATACTCCCACTGTGAGTAACTCACCTCAACATGAAGAGGAAGAATGCTTGTACCCTGAAATACCTTAAATTCTTCCCCATGAATAGGTAAACAAGTTCATAAGTATCACCAGAGCTTATGCCCGACAGATCGGAGCATTACCTTTAGCTCCTTTACTTCCTCGAAGAAAAAAAATAAGAAGACCAATTATTGACACCCATGATTAGGTATTCATTCACACGGTAGAAGACTTGATATACTTTTCCCTCATAGAGATCAAACAACCCCTTGGTCTGATACCCAAAACACCAGTCATCTCCCCATCAGCCAGTAACTACTTTGAACCTGACGATTCTGAATTTGAAGAAGAGAGGTCTAACTCAGATCGCTCAAGTTATGAATCAGAAGACATGGGGGATAATAATGATAACAATGGAGAAGGGGGATATCAGCCTATATATAACCAACCATGGTTGGCAAGAGATACTTTGGCGATTCCAAGATGAATGCATAACCTACCCAGACATCTAGAAAAACTACTTCCCAAATTTGACCATGAAACCTCTAGATTGTTTGAAGACCATATTAAGAAGTTCATATTAGCCATAAGGTTGATGAATGTACAACACGAAGATGTGTTGTGTATATTTTTCCCTTATACCTTTGAAAATTTAGCTTCAACTTGGTATTTCAACCTACCAGTTGGTTCCATAACTAACTGGACAAAGTTTCAAAAGGATTTTTTGGACAATTTGTTGAAGAAACTACTACAGGAGCTTTAATGGTTGAACTTTTCGCCACCACTATGAGTCCAAAAGAAAAGTTCAAATATTTCAACCAAAGGTTCACCACCATTTTGAACAAATTCCAACCTGAGGCTAAACCCACTCTGGATTTGCATATTGAAGTATATGTTAATGCTCTCCCGGCTTATATTTTCATGTTCATAAAAAGGGCCACCAAGAATACTCTAGCTGAAAATTTTGAAGAAGCTAAAACGATTGAATTCCAAATGAAAGGATGCAAAGAAGGTCAGATCTCACTAATAAAAAAAGAAATCCAACCTCTACCTAAGAGGGGAATTCTGTTAACTAGACCCTTGTGCAAACAAATAGACCAAGGTCCCGAAAAAGAGGGAGGGGATATAGAAAACCAACGGATGATAAAAAAAATTTCCAATGAGATCGTAGATATGAAAAGGAGTGTCGAGGAAGGGAACCAAAATAAAATACCTTATAAACCCTTTTTCAAAAGGAACCTACCTTTCAAAGTGATAGAACCTCCCCCATCCAACCTAATCATCGAATTAGGGACATAGCATCTGAATCATTATATACATATCATCAAGAAAAATATTCAAAAAGGGACTGCCCCCAATGGGTGCATGATATGAGTCTAATGGCTAATCGATTCCTAGATGAATACTCTCTAACCGAACAACCCAGTAGCTCATCAATAAGTTTTGTCGATCAAGAAAGTCATGAACCACATGAAGAGACAACCATGTTGTTATGGGATTCCAAACGCCCAATACCTTTCACCCATGCTTTTGAGGGGCAGGGACTCCCCGTTGAGACTCTGGCTATACAAATGAGAAGTAAAAGTCAACTTGTCTAAAGTAACCCTACCACTACTCAATCATATTGATGAAATCAAGCGGTCGATCACCCCAAACCACCGATTTATTCCCAAAGAAATCCCACAAACATACACATGCGGGAAACGCCTAAGCTAGAATATAATGGAGTATAAGACTTGAGGAAGCTGAAAGCTAATGTGTCTGTCATGGACATGTGTAGGATTCTTCAACAAAAATATTTTTTGTTGTAGGCCTTAAAATTAGTAGATACCCCTATGACAAGCATTGATCAAGGTGACATCCCATATCCCACAGACTTAACAAATAAGCCAAGTGTGAATGCTTGTTCCTTAGACAAAAGAGGAAGTCCTTTTGTTCCTCCTTCCCTCTTGATGTTTGAGGCCTTTAACATAAATCTACATGATTTCCTAGTCGATTCAGGGGCATCTTCAAATGGCATTCCATTGTCAATTTGCAAGAAATTGAATGCAACCCCGGTCAAAAATGATACACACGGCATACAACTAGATAGGACTCAGGTAAAGGTCATTGGGGAAATGAAATATGTCATGATAAAAATGGCTACACACCCCAAATTTGTTCAAGTAATTGACATAATCATGGTAGACATCCCAGAGGCTTATGGAATGTTTCTTAGCCGAGATTGGTCTAAGAAATTAAATGAATATTTTAGTACCAACTGGGCTCACCTTTGGTTTCAATTGAAAGGACATCCAAACATGAGTAGGATCGATATAGAAAGATACCTCAAACATATTGTCATTGATTTAGAGACACCAAATGAACCCTCGTTAATAGAATTCCCTGTGTTAGGAAACTACTCTTGTGATTCTGACTTCGGTAATTTTTCCCCTCACATGTCTGAAATTCCTTTAGCAGAAAAATATGAAATGATATTTAAACTAGAATTATTAGTGGCCACAAAGGAAAACATCCTCTATTGGGATTCTCCGAGAGGAGTAGCAAACAAGGAGGTTGAAATCGTAAAAATAGATAGACATGAAGAAGTTAGAAATTTTCCTCCCCAAATTTGGACATTGTACTTTGATGGCTCTAAATCACAAGAGGGGTCAGGAGCGGATTGCATATTCATGGACCCAAAGGGGAAATGAAGTTTCTTATACTGTAGATTAGAATTTGAATGCACTAATAACACTGATGAATATGAAGCTCTAGTCTAGGGACTCAAGAAATCAATAGACTTAAACATCAAAGAATTGAAAGTCTTTGGGGATTCCAAAATTATCGTCAGACAAGTGAAGAATACCATCCATTTCAATTCACCTCACTTAAGGAATTATCAACAAGAAGTGCACAGACTAATAGACAATTTCGAGGCTTTCAACATTATTGTTGTTCCCAGGACAAAAAATACCCTTTTTGATGCTCTAGCCACATCAGCCTCAATATTATCTCCTTTATAAGATTATGAAGCCTCAAGGTTTTCAATGGAACTTCTCTACAAATCGTCGGTACCTAACAATATTTGTAACTGGAAAGTTTTTAAAGGGGGTGAGTAGATTGTAGATTTCCTGACTAATCAAAAGAATTTTAAGGATTTGGCCATTGATGATGAAGTATTCCAAGAACAATTCACAGAATCAAATCTCCACGAACAAAAAAAATAAATAAATAAACACGTTGATGGCAAACCCAAGTTTCACATGATACATAAAGGAGTGGCCAATATGGAGAACCTTTTCGACCTGGGGGAAATATTCAGATGGCCAAAGAATGAAAAAATAGGGATCTTATATCCTATATACGAAGCCATAAACTTAGGCACCCCTGAGAATCCCAAAAATGTCAATCTAGGTAAGACAGTGTCCAAAGAAGATAGGAACTCTTATCTTAAACTATTTAAGGAATATCAAGATTTGTTTGCTTGGTCTTAGCGAAAATTGAAAACATACGATACTCACATTATCCAGCACCTGATCACGTTAAAATCTGGAAAAAAACCTTTCCAAAAAAATCTTAGGAAGTACCACCCATCTCTGGAACCTCTAATGTATCAAGAGCTGAAGAAATTGTTAGATGCCAAGATTATCTTTCAGGTCAAACACTATGCCTGGGTATCCAATTTGGTGTCTATTAGAAAGAAGTATGGGGAGATCCTCTTGTGTGTGGATTTCATAAACCTTAATAGAGCATCATAAAAAGATAACTACCTAGTTCCACCCATGGAACAGTTCTTATAGACAGTAGTTGGCTCTGAATTTTTTCCCTCCTGGACGGTTTCTCGGGATATAACTAGGTCCTGGTTTCAGAAGAAGATCGATTGAAAACTACCTTCGGAATCAAATGGGGAAACTTTTCTTATAAACGCATTCCCTTCAGGTTGATTAATGCAAGGGAAACCTTTCAGAGGGCCATGGACATAGATTTTAGAGGATTAATTAACAAATGTGTGGTAGTTTATTTAGATGACGTAACAGTATACTCAAAAAATAAGTAAGACCACATTCTGCATTTGACTCGAATCTTCGAAAGGTGTAGGAAATATGGAATATCTTTGAACCCTAAGAAAACCATCTTTGGCATAGATTAAGGGAAACTATTAGGTCATATTATATCTAAAGGAGGAATTAGCATTGACCCTGAGTGGATAAAAGCAATAGCTCAACTCCCCTTGCCTCACAATAAAAAGGTCATGCAATCTTTCTTTGGGAGAATCAACTTTGTTAGAAAATTTACTCCTGACTTCGTTGAAACTGTTAAACCCTTACAAAAAATGATTCCCAAAGATGCAAAGTTTAAATGGGATGAAGAAAGGAAAGATGCTTTCAACAATATCAAAATTGTCATCTCCCAAGCACCAGTGCTACGAAGCCCTGACTTCAGCAAAGATTTTGTCCTTTATACCTTTACTTCTAACCAATCCTTAGTTGAGTTACTTACCCAGAAGGATGATGAAAACAATGAGGCATCGATATTATTTATGAGCAATAACCTCCAAGGAGTCGAACTAAACTACCCTGCTATAAACAAATAGGCTTACACAGTTTATAAAGTAGTCAAACATTTCATATCCTATATCCTGAAGAATCACACTAAATTCATAGTACCTCACCCCATGGTCCGATCATTGTTCACTCAACAGGAAATGGGAGAAAGAAGGGGAAATTGGATGGAAGTCGTCCAAGAATTTGATCTAGACATAAAACCTGCCAAAATAGTCAAGGGTCGAGGATTGAGTAAACACGTCGCAGAGGCCCAAGACCTGACTAACGCAGAAGACTTTGGTTGGGAAAATGATTTGTCACTATGGTGCAGTGAAGCCTTATGTGCACCTCCCGAGAAACAATCTTGGTATAGAAACTTTTCTTATCACCTACATCATGGAACTTGTCCAGAAAACCTAAACCCGAGAGAAAGGAGAGCCGTCATGTTAAAATCCGCTCAATATCGCCTCATAAATTTTGTGCTTTTCTAAGTGAATTATGATGGAGTACTCCTTATATTTATTGAACATGATGATGCAGAAAAGGTACTGAGAGAACTCCATGACAGTCTAGCGGGTGGGAATTTTGTAAGAGAAACCACAGCTCAAAAAATATTAAGGGTTGGTTATTACTGGCCTACTTTGTTCATGGACGCTCATGCATATGCCAGGAAATGAAAATCCTATCAATTGAGTTCTAGTAGAGAAAATAGGGCAGACGTTCCACTCCAACTGGTGACCATATGTAGACCATTCGAGGAATGGGGAATATACGTCATAGGGGAAATTACTCCCAATTCTTTGAAATAACATAAATATATCTTGACTGCCACAGATTATTTTACGATATGAATGGAGGCTATCCCTCTCATGCACGTTAATGAAAGGTAGTAATCCAAATTCTAGAACAACAATTGATAACAAGGTTTGGGATACCCTTCGTTCTCATTTTTTACAATGCTGCCTACTTTTCCTCCACACTCTTGATATAATTCTCCCTTGATAAGGGGATCATAATAAGATATTTTGCAAACTACTATCTGCAAGGGAATGGGGTAGCAGAGTCAACTAATAAAAACCTGGTGAGGATTCAAAAAAAAAAAATAGTTGTTGAAAATGAGAGGAACTAGCATAATTTACTTCATAATTCCCTATGGGTCGATACAGTAATGCCTAAAGAAGCCATAGGAAACTCTATGTCTTTTCTATTATATGGACAATAAACCATTCTTCCAAATGGATTGTATCTTCCATCTTTACATCTTTCTTAGGCATCAAGAGGTTAGTCCTCACCCACTATACAAAAAAGGATTGATACCCTTCTCATGTTGGACGAAGAAAGGGAAAAGGATAAAGTTAAGTTCACTACTCATCAGCAGGTAGTTAAAATATGGTTCGATAAACATAAGGCCAAAGAAAAAAAAATTGTAGGGGACCTAGTCTAGAAGTGTGATAAAGAAAATGAGCCCAAAGGAAAACACTGAAAGTTCCAAAATCTTTGGCTCGGACCTTTCTAGGTGGCTGAGAAGATCAGGGCAGGCACATACCGGTGGCATAATTTGAGCGAGGAATCTGACACTCTCCTGGTAAATGGATAGGCCCTAAAACAATAATTTTCTTCAAAAAAAAAAATCAATACAAATTAAAGGAATGTACCATAATATTTTGATTCTTTGTTTGAATTATTGTTTCTTTTTCATCTTGCATTTTGATTCAAACAAGTGTGTGTGTTTCAGGGAAGATTATTTTCGAGCAAATTTTCCATTATTTCTTTTTGCTTGTTATTTTCTTTTGATTAAGTTGTGTTTCACAAAGGAATGGTTGAATTTAATGTTTTATTGGGGGAATACGACGAATAAAACTCTTCTCCTGACCTACACTTACATGAAAAATAAGAGATGTTGAGCAGACACAAATTTTCAAAATCATATTTTATCTTTGTGAGCATATTCCCTGGGGAAATTATGAAATATTCGTCTAGTGGCCTAGTAAAGCTAAAAGGAAGGATGGTTAGCTGGAAATAATCACATGTGCCTCTAGACAGAGCCAGGGAGAGCTCCACATTAACAGTTTCACCTTTCTTTAAAAATAGATATCACCCTCTTCAACTCACTCTTGGTATTTATGCCAGAAAGGGACGATCAAAAGACGATCCATGCAGAATAAAGATAAAAAAAAAAAGAGAAAAGGGAGTGCAAATTCTGAGAGGGTATGCAGATAACGTCATCGGGGCTATGGGCGCTCGCTGGTAGCGGAACAAGGTCTGTGATATCGGGGTGACTTTGTCGGGGATATGGACACTTGCTAGCACCGAAGAAACATTGTAAGAAAGGAATGATAGTTAAATGGCCTCATGCCAATGGATTCCCTACCTGGCTCTTGTCTAGTAAGAAAAATTATTGTGGTCAAGAGGAAAGAGGAAGGAAAAAATTTAAACCCCATAGGGGGATCTAGATTCAGGAACCCGGTAAATTGTGTACACATTGATGGAAAGGTTCTATAGGAAATAATAGAATAAATCCAAGTGGTTTCTCAACCAATTTGCACAGGATAAGAACGAGGGAAGGAGCAGAGATTTTTTTTTCGCCCAAAAAATCGCCATTTGTTGAGAACTCAACACACCCTAAAATACTTTGCGAAATTTTTCTTTTGGGTACCACTTTTTCATATTTATGAATAGAGTCATCTTTGTTGGGATGGATGGATTTTTCTGTTGTTGTGTTTTATCATCGATCACATTTTTTTAGAAATTTGTTGACAAGTTGATATTTTTCTCTAAGTAAACGTGTCATAAAGACTAAGTGCACACAACCTAAAAAACAATATTCTAAAATCCATGCACCAATCGGCGATTTTGGACCCAGCATGGAATTCTTAAAAAAATTGTCGATGTAGAGTCGATATCAACTAAATCCGAAAGACAAACTGCCAACATAAACAAAAACAATCATTGATCACCGATACATTGTTGACATCGAAGAAAAAGGGGAAAGGGTGCGGTAGCTAGAAACATATGTCTAGGGAAAATCACCGATGTCGATCATACTAGTTCCTTTGAAATATGAAACGCTCAGGTAACTTGTTGGGACACATGTAGCTGAGTGAAGGACAGGATCTGCAATGGTTATTCAAATAAGAATTACATGTAACCAATACCTTGAGCCACGGCGTCACGCGTCGATCAACATTCAAAAAATTAAATTTGTCGATGGAATCTGAAACAGCGTGCTTCTGCATCACCAGCATGTGTTACATTTAATCCTAAGAATGGTGTGGATTATGTTATAGATTGTAAAAGTCACAGTTGTACTCCTTGGATTTAATACTCGATGTGACAAGGTAGGTATGCTTAAAATTTATAAGGTTTTTTTCCAAGCGTGGTATTTCGTTCACAAACCACTCATATCCCAAGTAGATGAAGGAACGAGAGAGAGCATCGAGGAGGCTACGGCACACTGTATCACGTCAATTACCAGTAAGCTCAGGATATTTATTGCAAGTAAGAGGTAAGCATTGGTTTTGTTTTTTTCATTTACGATTTTTTCGAATAACGCTTGTCGAAGTTGGCTTGCAGCTCATTATAACATTTTTGCAGGAGAATGCCCCTGCGAAAGCCAACGACCATGCAATCACCAAGAATGCCCAAAAATAAAGAATTGGATACCACCAAAGGGTTGACATCGGTGACCGCAAGGGAGCTTGAATTTGTTTCAAAAATGGAATCAGTCATCCGGACTTCAACCAAAAAATAGTTTACCCAGCCTTCAGCGTTCAGGGACACAGAGGTAGGCACTAGATCTAAAGTAATGCTCCCACATTGGGGTGATCTTTATAATAAAATATTTCAGGAGTATTACCCATAGTTTACACCTCACAACAAACTGGATGTCAAGGCATTGGATGACCAAGTTTTCTCGAATATCAGGTGATCATCTCTGTACAGAATGGATTTTCGAACCCCAAGTATTCCTTGCATCGAAACCATAGGATGGATAAATTGACCACGCAAACATGATGAAGTGCACGGTTAACAATGAGGAGGGTGAGTTTGTTGGTATTTTTCTTCCAGTGGAGTTGCAAAAATATTACAAACTCAGAGACCCTAATGAGAGGTTGAATATGGATTTTTTGGTCAAATTTTATGAGCTTCATGACACCAGTCGGTTACTAGCCTCATCGTGGAGAGAGGATAAAAAGTTTGCAAACATGAACATTGGTTGGTACAGCACAGTAAACCTCAAAGAGACCTATATGTATTTAATGTCCATGATCTGTAGATTGTATGGAGAAAAGGATTGCTCGAAGTTCTCAAAATCATGGATTCCCTTAGCATATATTGTAGCGATCTCCAGAAGCAGTTTCAATTGGGGAGCTATTATTTCAAAACAATTGAGTATCAACATCCTACATGCCCAGACACAAAAAGAAGGATAAACATCATTCTTCTTCATGATATCTTACCTGTTAGACGTGATCTGTGCAAGAAACACTTCCGCATGTATGAATTTAAATTGGCATGTTGTTGAATTATCGATGCACATTCATTTCATTATTTTGTGGGAGAATAAGTACAAAAGGTTTTATGCCATAATATGTGACGATTTTATAGTTAGAATACACTTCATTATCTTTATAAAGGAATGCTCGAGGCTTTCAAAAGCAGGCAAAAAAATGATATCCAAAGTTGGCCACTGGTATTTCGAAGAAACAAGCACTTACATCAAAGTGTTTGGGGCTACTGGTGCACCATACCTACTCTTCGATCATGTCCGGGACCATCTGATATTGGGAGAGATTTGTTATGAGACCATCCTACAAGGCTATAAATCTTCTCTGGTGAAGGATATGAAGAGAGCCTTCATATCTTATGGATTTCATATTGGGTTTTAAGAATTACCCCGACCGATACAAACAAATAGGAGGAAGAATCGAATGCCTCAGAAGCAGTTCCACCAGAAGAGACTGTCGCCCAAGAAAACACTAGCCCCATATCAGCCCAGGCAGGATCACCGGTGAAGACTACAACTCAAAATAGGCGAGTGAGGGCATCAAGCGAGATAGGTATGCCTATCATCCTCATAGATTTAATAAACATATATGATGACGAGGAAGGATCAAAAGATTCACACCTAATCTCAGTGCTAATCACACGGGAGGAAGAACCAGGGGAGACATCAGCTCCAAACTCTGATGATTTAGTCTAAAATCCCTGAGAAGGATACCTGGAAGCGAGGACCACTCTCGACACTTTTTTCTCAAGCAACTGTAAACACAGTTGTCGGTGGAAACATAACCTCATGATGATTCTCAGAAGGACATGGATGGTTAATATCCCAACATCGAAAATACATCGGATTAGGAGAAGGAAAATGACATCTCTAAGAATGACATGGATGTAGGAGAACAGGAAGAAGGAATGGAACAACCAGAAATCAGTACCCCAATGACTGAACTCTCAGCCAATACCGACCCTCCACCCACTTCTCCATCTAATACAAAGACTTTGTCAACCAACAAGGACCAGCAGAATGTTGAGTCACCAAGATGCACAAGAAGCTCCCCTGCTAGAGAATTGAGCAAACCAAGCCATGGAACAGAACAAGCATCGACACCAATATTACCACAAAAACCATTGACTGAGGAATAAGGAGGTCAGATGTACACCCTTGGAAGAGATTGATAACCTACCATGGAACACCTTTATACAACGGGAATCCTAGGTTAAATATTTTGGTAGGTTCTCTATCTGGCATAAGCCTCCTCTTGATTGTTATTTGACATAGAAAATACCAAGATGATTGAGCTAAGAGTAGGGATGGCCATAATCAATGCCACATTAGACAAGGAAAAAAGGGATGAAAGGGAGGCAGCTACCATGAGGAAAGAGTTGGACCACCTGTGACATCAAGTTTCATATTACCAAAATTCAACCGAAGTGGTGATACTCTTGAAAATTGAGTTCCGAGAGATGTATGCACAAGTCAAAAGGGAGAGAGACCTCTTCACCACCTGAATAGTTAATTTTCAAGAAGATACCCTTATGGGGTTGGTAACCTGCCAAGACATGCAATGGTGGTGTGAGAGGGCACATCAAGCCCTGGAATGGATCGACTACATCAGTGAAGTGCATAAGGGCGGAGATACATAAGAACATGGCATCTGAGTGCTTATGGACAACAGCATCCCCTAAATACGGAAGGCAGATGAACATTGGGTATACATGGTTCACGAAGCCTGGCGAAAAATGGAGGACAGATGGGAAGAGTGTGTGAAAAAATGGGAAAACATCAACCAGGAAATGAGAGGTATTGACTTGCCAAATTTTGGCCCACTCGAGGATTTCACATATTTACATGACATAGTCAAATGACATGTAGAGAAATATCGTGTATGTGAAACAGAGATTTTGCAGAATTCAAGCATAGTCTCGGGCTAATTGAAGAATTTCATGGAGCCTTCAATCAAATCTCTCATAGTATTGTAGTGCATGAGTGTCAAAATAATCAAGTACGAATAACAGACAATTGATATAAAGGAGGTCCTCTCTACTCTAATGGATCAACACAGGTTCCCTTATGCAAATACTTGTGAAGAGCTCTTCTGCAAATGGTCGTAATACAAGAGGAACAATCCACTTCAGTAGAATGATGAGATTATCTAAAAAAGACGAAAGAGAACATATAGATAAATTTCACCACGTTTTGTTTTATCCACTTAACACAACTTTAGTATTTATTTTTAGTTTAGTTATTTTTATAAATAAGAGAATCGACCTTGTGTTAAAGGTCGATGGTTTTGGAGAGAAAAACTCTTTCTTGAATATTGTAAGAGAATAATCTATGTGCAAGTGATTTTAATTTAGAAGTTATGTTTAGAACCAAGGACACTTTTTTCATCTAAGGCATGACTGTGACTGGACCGAGGGGGATTATCTCCATCTTCGAATCTGATATTTGTTGCTATATTGAGTAAGAGTTGTTGTATTTGTTGTTTAAGTTATCTTGTAACACTACGATAGTTCTTTTATTCTAATTGATGAATAGAAATTGATTGTGTTAATATGTGATTGATAGTAGAGTACTGAAAATTACTTTTCCTGCACTCATATTCTATTACGTACGTATTTTCTTTCTATAATCGTCATCTTAGATGATGTTGAATGTATACAAGTAAATGGTATTTTTTCTAGCTTGAAATAGGATCGATCCTCATCGTCTACATGCTGAGGTACAAAGGTTATCCCAAAATCCAGCTTTCTCCAATATATCGCAACTTCCCTTTGTTATTAGTTTGAGCCCCCTTTTATTCCCACAAATGTTATAAAAGAACAAAAAGAGAATTGCATGGCTTGAGTAAAGAATTCACAGCAAGACATACCTATCGGTCATGACTAAATCCCAGCGATAAATCCATACGGATCATAGATATAGAGAACCATACCACTCAATAAATGCTTACGAGTCTAATTGGGCCTCTTAAGCGGGTTTGGTTCCTACTGTTGAGTCAAATGGATTTCAAACCCCTCAACAGGTTCATAAAGTTATTTTCCAAGATTGGTAATCCAATCACCTCTCTTCATAAAAAGGGAGTTAAATTCATTTGGAACACAGAGTGTGAAGAGTGTTTTCAGTAGTTGAAACACCCCTTAACCATTAATGCACATGTGCTGAAAATTGTAGACCCAAACAAGGAATTTCTTGTGTGTATGGATGCCTACAAGGAAGGATTCAGAGGAGTCCTCATGCAATAAGCTCATGTGATTTTTTATGAGTCAAGGAAATTGAATGAGCATGAAATCAATTATATGACACATGATTTGGAATTGGCTTCCATAGTACATGCTTTAAAAATGTGGAGGAATTACCTCCTAGGTAGAAGATTTGTACTTAGGATAGAGCATAGTGGGTTGAGATATTTGTTTGACCAGCCCAAAATCAATGCTAGACAAGCTAGGTGGATGGATCCCATTAGTGAATTTGATTTTGAAATCAAACATATTAAGGGAAAATAAAATAGGGTGGTTGATGCCCTTGGTAGAAGCATGAAAGTGATTCATTTGGCAGTTGTGAGCATCTGTGAATCAGACATCAAGGAGAGGGTCAAAAGTGCACAAGAAGTAGATGAGTTTTTCAAAACCATAAAGACATATATAGAGAAGGATCCCATGGGGATGAAATATGAAGGCCATCAACTTTGGAATGATGTCTTGTTGACTTACAAAGTTCGGTTGTATATTCCAAATTGTGACGACTTGAAGAGGTTCATAATGGATGAATTGCATAAAATACCGTATATTGGCCATCTTGGTTATCATAAAATGATCATGGCCACTAAGAAATTGTTTTATTGTCCAAGAATGAAAAAGGACATAGCTGATTACTTATCTAAATGTTTATAATGTCAGTAGGTTAAAGTGGAGCACAAGCACCCAGCAGGGTTGTTGCAACCCCTACCAATTCTAGAATGGAAATGGGAAATCATTTTCATGGACTTCATCACAGGATTTCCTAAATTAACCAAGTAGAATGATGTTACTATGGTGGTTGTGGATAAACTGAGCAATGTTGCTCAATTTATCCCTGTAAAATCAACTTGCAAGATAATAGATATTGCCAATGTTTTCATGAAAGAAATATTTAGACTACATGGTATACCTAAGGAAATCATATCAGACATAGATACAAAATTTACCTCAAATTTTTGGAAGTCCTTGTTTTTTGGATTTGAGACTAAATTGCTATTTAGTACAACCTATCACCCTCAAACTGATGGAAATACAGAGAGGATAAACGAAGTTTTAGAGGACATGTTAAGGATGCATGTGATGCATCAGCGCAGGAAATGGGAAGAATACCTACCACTGGTAGAATTTGCCTACATTAATGGCTATTGGGAGTCATTGAAGATGAGTCATTTTGAGGCTCTCTATGGTAGATAATGAGATATTCCAATCAACTGGAATAACCCGGTGGACATAATTACACTCGTGTCAGACATGCTAAAAGAAATGGAACAAGTAGTTCAATTAAAAACAAATCTGAAAATATCTTAGGATAGACAGAAAATCTATGCAGACAAAAATAGGACTCCTAGAGAGTTCAAAGTAGGGAATCATGTGTATCTCCTAATTAGGCCGAGAAGAAGTTCCTTGAGAATGGGAACTTGTGCCAAGCTGGCACCTCGGTTTTGTGGACCCTTTGAAATTTCACACAAAGTGGGACATGTAGCATATGAGTAGCACTTCCTCCCACAGTGAAAGTGCATAATGTTTTCCACGTTTCATTACTAAAGAAGTATGTACATTATTCTAATCATATAATTGACTATTATGTGATTCAGGTGGAACCAGAGGGAGAGTTCTTTCCACAACCAAAATTCATACTAGACAGGAAATAAATACCACTCGGGAACAAAAACATTGCACAGGTCAAGGTGCAGTGGAAACACTTTGGTCCAGATGAAGCTACATGGGAAATGGATGATGCAATGAAACATGCATACCCACTTTTTTTCACTATTGTACATAAAGATCACAGCGGCAGGTAGAACACCGAGGACGGTTTTCCTTTAAGAGGGAAGGGATTGTAATACCCTTGTTTTCCCCAGCTTGTAAATGTTATCACGCAGTTTGTAGTTAAGGTAAAAGACGGATGGAAAAAGGGAAAATTGGCGAAACTGAGACTATCCCACCACTGTCACCTCAATGGGATATCTCTTTATCTTTAGGGAGG
This sequence comes from Picea mariana, assembly GCA_032191745.1. Classification (NCBI taxonomy): domain Eukaryota; kingdom Viridiplantae; phylum Streptophyta; class Pinopsida; order Pinales; family Pinaceae; genus Picea; species Picea mariana. The sequence goes on along the minus strand of JASDQU010013410.1, from coordinate 68,912 downwards.
TAAGGCCCAGGGGAGACATCCCTGGTGACCTAGGGTTTTGAGAAGGAAAAATTCTTAAGGATAAGTAGTATTTTCCCCCTCACAAGTCACCACCGATCAGAAAATCCGAAGATAAAAGATAACCGAAAATAGTAACCAAAAGTGTACCTGCCCGAGACAAAGCAACAAGGAAACTATACATGCGCAAGATCACTTGATTGGTTAGTACTTCATATAATCAAGGAATTTATGATAATAATCAATTGACCAATAATATTGATGAAGTAAATAAATTTTTATACAATAGCAATGATTACACAATATCGCTTCTCGATAAAGGCTAAAGAAGCTTCACAATTTATCAATGGCAATTTATCATGAATGCAATAATACTAGAAGCAACGCTTTAGCCAATCACTCAATTGCTTTAATGATAAATAATTTTTTCAATAATAAGTATAACACAAGTGGATAATGGCAGCAGTAGGGTTATTAGGGTTAGTAGTTGTTCAAGGTATTGGATGTTTGTATGATCAAGGTACTCAAACAATGGAGGTCTTAGATCAGTGCTTTATTAGGTAAAATGGAGTCAAAAAAGGGCTACAAATGTTTAAGGGTCATGATGATAGTGATAGGGATAGAGACAAGAGGGTTTGATGTCAAAGTATTTCTAAAGAAAGGATTCAACAAGTCAAACCCTCGGGGAGACGGCTCACTAAGGTGTAGATGACTTAGGCCTTAGTGCTTCTTCCTCCTTCTCTAGCTCAAAAGAAAATTAAAAACGGATAGCTTGAGCAAGAAAGGTTATGGATGAAGACATGAAGGTTAAATGTTTAGGTGTTGCTAAAGCAAGGCCTCAACAATGAAACCCTAGGGGAGAAAGGCTCACTAAGGTGTAGAAACCCTAGTCCTTAGTGCTTTCTCCTCCTTCATCTCATTGACAATAATAAAACAGCTAGCTTGAGAGATAGATGTTATGGCTAAGGACAAGAGAGTTTGATGATGAAGTGTTGCTAAGGCAAGGCTTCACCAATCAAACCCTAGGGAAAATGGCTCACTAAGGTGTAGAAACCTTAGGCCTTAATGTGTTTTCTCCTTCATTAGCTCAAAGACAAGATAAAAAATGACTAGGCTAGAAGAATAGGATTAGAGTGTTGTTATGGCAAGGCTCTATCTAACTTCAGCAAAACCAAATGGCTCTTTAACTCAGTACAGTTATGAGACAAGGACTTTATCATGTGCTTGTCATCTAGGGTTTTAATTTAGCAAATTATAATTAAAAAATGCAAGTAAACAATACTATAACCATTCAATCAAGAAGGATTGCAGAAATTCACTTACATTTAACCAAAAAATCACATAGCCATGCCCTAGGTGTAAACCTTCCACCAAGATAAATGCCAAAAATCACCAAAAAGAAGTCTCCTTCAACAAGTGCGCCACTATTTTAGCCAATAACCCTAAGAGGGTCTAAAATTTCAGACCTCACAAAGTGGTGAGTGAAAGATGATGAACATATGAGAGTGAAAACCCTCAATATATAGCATACCAATGACCTTAATTAAAACTTAGGTCATCAAAAGGCCGACAAGGCCAAAATACACAATAACATTGTTTTACATTAAAATGTCATAATGAAACCCTAATCAATAAAAAGGTAAGATGTCATGCCCCTTCTAGGGTGATGTTATCCCTTTTTAGGGCAGCATAGGCCTCCTAGAGCAAAACGTTAGCCCTCCTTGGACCTCTCCAAGCTACCACACTGCCATAACTGCCTCCCCAAAACATCCACAATGTTGGATGATGTCAAGGGCATGGTGGGTGACGTTATGGGCCTTCCAAGTCCAATGTTCTAGTGGAGAGGGAACAACCCCCCTAGGTAAGGCTCTACTAGGGTGCCTGTATGGAACGTCCTCCTCTTCTCTAGTGCAAACCCCTTTGTCCTATCTTTGCCCCCTTTTGGGGTCTCAGCATCCATCTGGTGGGCTCTTCAACCCCATGGAGGTCCGAACTAATCATCTCCCCATGTGTACCCATCCAATGTGGTACATGTCTGTCGGGTATGATCCTGCACATCAACAGATACACCCTCCATGGGCTCATAAGTCATAGGGATCATAGCAATATCAATCACATCTAATCATCAATATTATTAAACATGTGCATAACATAAATTCTAAACTTGTATAATATCTAATGCAAACAGATATTTAGTAAAAGAACAGAAAAGATACAATGGAAAATACAAACATTACACAGAGATTTTTCCCTTGGAAACCCAAACCGGGAAAACCAGCATATTCTATATTCATTCACATGTGTTACATTGTTTACAATACAATATACATATAGGATCTAGCGGCATCCAAAACCCTAACCCAATGACCTGGATTAGTCCACAACCCTAATTCCTTAATCGGAAATAGAAAACCATCGGCAAAAACCATGTGCTGAAAAATCACCTAAATATGTGACACGTTTCTCGAGGCACGTGACACATTTTCCGAGGCAGAAAAAATTTATTTGCATCTCATGCAAATAATATAACACATACCCAACATTCTCCCACTTATTGTTTTCTTTGGATATAGGGGGTTACTGGGTTACATAATCAACAATCCAGGCCAGCAATGCCCATGGATCCTCTACACCAAGAGAACTTCTCAGTGCTCACAGATTTTGTTAATGAATATGCAACATTCTTCAAAGTGTCCACCTTCATCAGAAATACTATCTTTTATTCAACCATGTATCTCACCAAGTGATATTGAATATCAATATGCTTTGTCTTTGAATGATGAGTTGGGTTCCTCGCCAGAAAAATTGCACTTTGACTGTAACAATCTATCCTTACAGCTTGTTGTACCAACCCAATACCTGAACACAATATTTGTAACCATACTGCTTCCTTACTTGCATGAGTGGTTGCCATGTATTCAGCTTCTGTAGTTGAAAGTGCCACTACAGTATGTCTTTTGCTCATCTGACTTATTGCTCCTCCAAACAAGTTAAACACATACCCACTTGTAGATCTCCTACGATCCAGATATCCTACCCAGTCTGTATCCACAAAACCATGTATATCCACCACTCTGTTGAATCCTAGTCTTCCTTCGTAGCACAATCCATAGCTAGTAGTGCCACGCAAATACATGAAAACCCTTTTTACTGTCATCCAATGCTCCTTCCCTGGTTTTGACATATACCTGCTCAAAACTCCCACTGCATGTGCAATGTCTAGTCTAGTACAGACCATTGCATACATCAAACTTCCAACTACACTCACATATGGAACACGAGACATGTCCTCCTCCTCTTCATGTAACTTGGCACACTGATCTGCAGATAACTTTACACCAACAAGAATAGGAACCTTGATCGGTTCACATTCTTGCTATTTAAACCTCTGCAATATTGTCTCAACATATTTTCTCAAATTTAACCAGGGTTTCCTCCTTTTCCAATCTATTTTAATTTCCATTCCCAAAATGAAATTTGAAGCATCAAGATCCTTCATGTCAAATTTAGAGGACAACTGAGTTTTCACATCCTGGAGCTCCTTGTTGTTTCCTATCAGCAACATGTCATCCACATACAAGACCAAATAAATCAAATGATCACCAATTAATTTAAAATACACACAGTGATCTTCTTTGCTTCTTGTGAAGCCAAGTCCCAACATATAAGTATAAAAATTTTTATACCACATCCTTGGTGATTGTTTTAAACCATACAGGGACTTTTTCAGCTTGCATATCAGCTCCTTCTTTCCCTTCACAACATAGCCTTCAAGTTGCTTCATATAGATTTCTTCTTCCAGATCCCCATGTAGGAATGTTGTCTTCACATCCATTTGTTCTATTTCAAAATCAAATGAAGCAGCAATAGATAATAGAAATTTCATGGAGGTTAACTTGGCAACAAAAGAAAAAATCTCACTGAAATCAATTCCCTCAACCTGGGAATAACCCTTGGCTACTAACCGGCCTTTGTATTTCTCCACTTTTCCTTCTACATTCAGCTTCTTTTTAAATACCCATTTGTTGCCAATGGGATTTCCTCCAGTTGGAAACTCCACTAGATCCCAAGCCTCATTCTTATCCAAGAGATGCCATTTCTTCATTCATGGCCCTTTTCCAGAGATTTTCATCCTCTGAATCCACTGCCTCCCTGACAGTTCTAGGATCATCATTAGTAATAGACAAAGAAAAATTTGAATGGAAATCAGATGGAGTATACCTTTCTTGTAGCCTTCTTTCTCGAACCGATCTCCTCAATACTGGAGTATGAGGATCTTCGTCTTTTGATTCATGTTCTTCTATAGAGTCTAACTCAACATCTTTTAAATCAAACTCTATTTTCTCTGGTTCTTCCTTACTTGGTAGGATTTATTGTTTAGCAACATCCTTCATTTCTCTAAATACCACATCTCAACTATACACTACCTTCTTAGTTTATGGGTTCCAAAGCTTATAACCTTTGAGACCATCTTTGTATCCAATAAAGATACACTTTTCAGCCTTCTTATCTAGCTTACTCTTGCTTTCCTTTCGAACATGAACATACGCATCACAGCCAAATACCTTGAGATGTGTGAGAGAAGGTTCCTTACCAGTACATACCTCTCATGGATTCTTGTCATCCAACGGTCATGAGGGTGATCTATTGACCAGGTAACATGCAGTACCCATTTCCTCTGGCCATAATTCTTTCCCTAGCCTGGAACCACTGAGCATGCATGTTGGTTTTTCCATCAGCGTCCTGTTCATCCTTTCTGCAAATCCATTCTTCTGAGGTATATATGGAGTAGTCTTCTTCCTTTCTATACCACACTTATTACAGAATTCTTCAAATTCATTCCCACAGAACTCTCCGTTGTTATCTGTCCTTATCACCTTAATTATTTTATCTGCTTGATTCTCAACAAGAGCCTTATACTTTTTAAACGTGTCAAAGACTTTGGATTTCTTCCTGAGGAAATATATCCAAGTATTCCTCAAGAATTCATCTATAAATGAGACGTAGTACACAAATTTTCCTAATGATGGGACCAACACAGGTCCAAAAACATCACTATCAACTAGTTTTAAGATTCCTTCTGCCCTCTTTTCACCAGAGGGGAATCTTACCCGATTCTACTTCCCATATATACAATGCTCACAGAAATCAAAAACCAGAGAGCAATTAGACATACCTTCAACCATACCTTTACCGTGTAGTAGTCGGAGACCCTTCTCTTCGATATGCCCTAGTCTTTGATGCCACATCATAGCCTTTTCTCCAGAGACTGTAGGATTTCTTTCTTCTTCAAATCCAATATCAAGAATAATGGAACTATTACACCCATCACTAATAGGGATTCCTTCCATCTTATACAGAGTTCCAAACCGAACTCCTTTCAGCAACACCATTGCTCCTCGAACCATCCTGCAGGTTTCCTTTTCAAATATTCTTTTTACCCTTGCATCATCCATTTTTCTTACAAAAATAAAATGTTTGGCCAAACCTGGGATGTGCAGAACACCAAGCAGTGTTTTAATCCTTCCATCTATGAGCCTCAACTTGACTCTTCCTCATCCTATGATTCTAGTTGTCGAATCATCACCTAAGAAAACATTACCTCCATCATACCTTTCATATTCGTAGAACCATTCCCTATGGGGAGTCATATGAAAGGATGCACCAGAGTCAACCAACCATGCCTTATGATCTGCATGTGTGCTTGAAGAATCCAAGTACACATCCCCTCCTTCTTCCATGGAGGTCTTTTCTTTTGTAGAATGAGATTCTTCAGATCCCTTCTTTTTCTCAACCTTGAATCTACACTGCTTCTTGTAGTGCCCTTCTTTACCACATATCCAACATACCCTTACAAAAATTTTGGGAGATTTATATCTACCCTTAGACTTAGATCTCCCACTTGATAAATTAGATATATTCCTTTCCTGGGAACATCCTCTTGCAAATAATGTGTCTGTGCTCTGTCCTTCCATATTCTTTTGTCCCATCTCCTCCGACAACAAGGATGAGACCACTTCTTCAAACTTCAAGGAAGTTGTATTAATACATGTGGCCACAACCAGACCATCCCAGGAGTCTGGTAAAGAACACAATAAACTAATACATTTATCTTCATCTTAAATTTTAATCTCAACAGATACTAACTGACTTACCACAGTATTGAAGGCGTTCAAATTCTCGACCACTGAGTCTCCATCTCTCATCCTTAGTTTATACAACCTCTTTCTCAGGAATAGTTTATTTACTAGGGACTTAGACTGATACAGCTTCCCCAACTTTTCCCATAAATCCTTGGTTGTAGCTTCTTCTGACACATTAAGTAATACTGAATCGGAGAGACACAGTCGAACTGTGATATTTGCCTTCCGATCCAACTTTTTCCAGTCATCTACTGAAGTTCTTGTAGGTATAGTACCTGGATCTACAGTGATCCACTAATCTCTTTCCACCAACATATCTTCCATCTTGAGCTTCCATGGCTCAAAACTTTTCCCGTTAAACTTCTTGATCTCCAGCTTCGAATTGCTTGCCATTTATTTTCACCTAAAAAATCAATACCACAGATCTCCCACTGTAACAAGGCTTATCACAGTCCCGAGCCAAACCCTTAACCACAAAGGCGTCCCCCTAAAGCCAATAAAGCTCTGATATGAAATGTAAATTCTAACCCTGTACAATATCTACTGCAAACAGATATTTAGTAAAAGAACAAAAAATATACACTGGAAAATAAAAACATTACACAGGGATTTTTCCCTTGGAAACCCAAATCGGGAAAACCAACATATTCTATATTCATTCATATGTGTTACACTGTTTACAATACAATATACGTATAATATCCAATGGCATCCAAAACCCTAACCCAATGACCTGGATTAGTCCACAACCCTAATTCCTTAACCGTAAATAGAAAATCATCAGCAAAAACCATGTGTCGAAAAACCACCTAAATATGTCACACCTTTCTAGAGGCACATGACACATTTCTCGAGGAAAAAAAATATTCTTGGGGGCGCTACCCCCGAACCCCTGCGCAAAGAATATAACACATAAAACCCCTTTTACCTAGTCAAGTTCTCAAAGACATTATACAAATCTGCAATGCAAGTTTGGAAGAAGTGACAAGGCATCCTATTGGGCCAGTGTCCACTGGAAAAGGGATGTTTCTGGAAGAGATTAAATACAAGTAATGTAAATGAGTGAGGTGGATAAGGGATGTCTTGAAAAGGGGTGTAGTGAAAGCAGGGAAATGCAGAGCTTACCTATGGGTGCCTTTGTAGAAGGCGAGTTGCACCTGTCCTAGATGCAAATGTTTCCAAGCCCATTTATGCCTTTTATTCTTTATTCTTTATTGCTTTTTATTCAAGAATCTAATCAGGGGACACTTCCCTGGTGTGGTGACGAGTGGTGGCAATGTTACCCACAATCACTTTCACGAAGATGAGAAGGTTGGCCCGTTATGAGACTCCCTTTCTCTTGTCCATGCAACCAAGAGCCACTTCCCTGGCGTGGTAACCAGCTACTAGTAGTGTCATACCGCTAGGTGCCCATGGACCTAATAGGTTGGCTCATGATGAGACCCCATATCCTCTGACTAGGTCTTGTTTTATTATTTTTATGGGTCCCTCTTGTTTCTTGCTGAGAATCCTTTTATTGCTTTCTCGGGGATCCCTGGGTGAAGCATCTCGAGGTTTTATTTTTAGTCTTTTATATTTTTCCAGCTTGCTTTTACCTTCTGGGCCTTTATCCCTTCTTCCCACAAGGCAAGGTGAAACCCTTAAATGATTGGCCAACCCAATGCCCGGACAAATGTAATGGGATGGATGAGCGAGAAGCAAGATGAAAAGGTGATAATATGACGGGAGCAGACGATGACTTTTCAGAAACCCCCCCAGTGGAAACTCAAAACCTATGGGCACAGGCTTACTAGGGCATCTTGTCATTTCCCCCAAACATGGTCAAGTGGATAAGTATAAGATCCAAGCATTTGTTAGAAACAAAAGGAATTAAATGCAGATATTCAAAGGTTTTGAGGATCAAAGTGACACATACCATGATACCCGGACTCATTACCTCATGGAGAAAGATCCATCTCTACTACAGGACCAAGCCTAAGGTGATGAATGTTGTTGCTCCTGTCAAAGGGAGATGTTGAAAGGAAGAAAATATGGGCCCTCCAGGGCCGCGCTCAAGTCCATTTGGCTCTTGGTACTCCATGTCTACGACATGTGGGCCTCGAGACATAATCTCCTTAGTTATCCCTAAAAGTGGGGGATAACATCTGGCTCCAACTCAGGGACATGTGCTCACCATAGAGTGCATGAGAACCTTAGCATCTATGGCATAACCTGTAACCTGCTTGATCTCAATAGAAACTATCAATAATCATTTGGGGTGGTGATATCACCCCCAGCTCATATATATAATATTGAAACAAAATTAATCATATGTATATGTGTAAAATCAAACTACTCTAACATGCAATGAATATGGTATAATACAATGAGTGAAAATGCCTACTTATATGTACTTACCTATAGGATGGATGTTAGGTGTAGTCAAATGACCAATGAAACCAATCCAACAATGCCCCATAACACCTGCCTTTGTGCTTCATCATAAACCAAAACAGTGATAAGTTAATCACAAAAATAACATGGGTTAGAAAATATATCGTATCATCAGAAATCACAAAGTCTAACTCATGGAGGCGGGTGGGAGGGATAAAATCATGAAAAGTCAATCTCTGAGGAAAGTGCTCAATCCACTTCAGGAAGGGATCATGAAAAGTCAAAGGTTCAGAGAACTGACTCAAAAGGTATGCAAACTGGCTACCTAGGACGTCCTCACACTCTCAAGCCAAGGAAGGGATTGACATGGATCTAGTAGATGGCTGGAAAAATCTTAAGGGAAAGTCAAAAAACCGAGATGACAGACTTACTCTTCAAGTATTCAACCAACCCTTGGACTCTAGGGTTTTCCTCAGAGGAAAATAAATGCAAAATATATAATTACCAACTACACCTTTAATGACACGGCAAGGTAATGTAATCAGAGGTGGCTAGAGAAAGATGTCATGAGAATCCTTCTTTAGGAAAAAAAATTTCTTACTCCTATCAAGACCTAAGCACAACGGTGGTTGATAATTCTCTTCATGGAAAGGATCCAAGTGCTCTAAGGAGTACTCATCAAAAACCTCAAGGTATGACCGAAAATTATCAGGAAAGAATGGGACTAGGTCAACCTTGGGTGTTTGGAAAGTGTCGGTAATCACATCATATCCTTGTTGCCACTGGTCAAAGTCAAAAGTATGTTGTAGTGATAACGGTGAAGAAAACATTTGGACATGATTCTCAATGTCGTAAACGGGGTCCATACCATAACCAACTACATCCCATTTACATCTTCCAACATGTATGAAATCATCAATATCAACTATGTCAGTATCAGTATCATAACATGGAGGATTAAAAACATTCAAAAGCTCTATTGGAGCCACCTTCTTCTAAATAAGTGAGATGTTATATTTAAGCCCAAAAATCTAGTTTCAGGATTTCGCTTATTTCGCGACACTCCCCACTATCCTTAGTATCCCGACATGTGAAGTGGCAATAACAGTTTTAAAGTTTACCCAGGTTAGTGTCGGGAGTAAATTACTTTAAACCTTATTTAAGCACTATCGTGATTTTGCGACTCGACGATCACTCTCCCAAAAAGTAGTACCTTCATAGCTCCGAGTCGTGAAGTTTCAATATTCATTAATTAAGCGTGGATTAATTAAGATCTTAAGTCAAATCATGGGTAATCAACTAAATCGCACCATTGTGATTTCGGGTTTTGGGGGCTCAAAGGTTATGAGTGAAATCTTTCGATACGATGAACGTTGAAAAAAGGGGATTAAAGACTAAAACGCACTTAATTAGAGGAACTAAACTGGATTAATCAATGCATTAAACAACCTTTAACACGCACCGTCTACGGAGTAAGTTTTAAATGTTTTTGCTTTTTTTCATGTTACGGCTCGTCAAGCATTTATGGCATTTATTTGAATTACAGTGAGGTGACAGATAGTAGGATCTCATTTTTGCTTCTAAATCTTTCTATTATGCGATTTGACTGTTCTGTTGGCAAGGACACCCATGGGTTTAAATGACCAAGATAGAGAGTTTTTCCTTCATTATTTCAGTTTTCATTTCTATTTGCGTGCATAACCATTTCACCGAGATAATCGTTGTTTTGTGCTTTTCAAATTTTTTTGACAGGAGGTCCAGTTGCAGGTTTCTCTATCATGGCTCCATGAAAAACGTTTAAGGCAGTTGTCGAGAGTTCAGGTCAGGGTTTAGATGTGGTTTCTAATACCTTGTCGCAGAGTATTAATGTTGTCTAGACCTGGTCATGCGTTTCCAACATTCTGCAATCTGAGTCTGTAAGTTGCTTGGATGATTCTAGCGACAACGAGAATGATGACTTATCAACCAAATACAAAATCGTCGCTCAAGTAGAGATGCACAAAATAGTGGCAAGGCCCCAGCTTCTTCCCTATTGTGATATGATCAAGTGGGCAATGAACCATGTGGATATCGCAACCAGAATGATTATCAGCGAACAGAAGGTAACAATTGGGACTTTCAGGCCAGAACATTTGCGGGCAATGTATAAATTGTCACCCACACTGAACCTCACTCACAATGCTGAATTTCTAGAAGGTTTCAAGAAGAAGGAGTGTGAGCAGTATGCAAGAAGTTTGTCCGATCTGATCAAAGATTGGGTCTCACACACCAAAAAATTCAGGGCCGACACTAACGAGATCTATTCAATCTCCTCCTTGGAGCCCCAATTCAGGTACATAGCAATGATGGCCTGCAGGTTGTATGGGAGGGAGGACACTAAGCATTTTTTCCTCCCATGGGTACCGATCATTCATACATCTGTCGAGGGCTTCTCCTTCGACTGGGCCAAACCGTTGTTTGACAGTCTGACCAGTCGAATTACCGAATATCAAGCACAGAGGGAAAGTGAGAAAGCGGCTTCGTTCTTTATGTCTGCTTACATCATGGATGCCATCTGCTTCATGGCACCCTTCCCATTAATGAACTGGAGTTGGGCTCCATCTAATACAGAGATTATTCATGTCTACCACTCGAAGCTTTGGGAGGATAATGCCAAAGAATTCGTTTACGAACTCTTCAACTGTGTAATGGTGTCATTGCACGTTGCCATCTTCGGCCAGCCGTCGCCCAGGATTTCGGATAGCGTCGTGACCAACCTGAGTAGTATGGAAGATTGGTATATAGAGGTGGAATTTTCATATATCAAGGTTTTTGGCACCTCTGTCCCCCCATATGCTCTACCGCTATTTTTTCCAGATAGGTTATTGTGTCACAAGATCGCCAGGCAGAAGGTGCTCGGTGGAATAAGAAAAGAGATCAAAGGAGTATCAAAGAAGGTATGGCCGCCCTTCCCCATTCATATTGGTACCTATTCCTTGTTAGATTTTGGCCATGCCAAAGCCGAGAATCAGGTTTTAGACATAAAAATGTTCAGATCCCAGGCCACTAAAATCCAACATAAGGTATTAACGGCTCAACAAAACCTGCTTGCAAAAGTAGGAACCATTCAAAACCATTTCCAGGCGATAGATCGATTGTTAGAAAATATTTCTTTTAGAGAAAGAAAATTCAAGGCAGCTCGGGTCGCTTTCCAAGACGTTATAGCTACGGCGAAGATAGAGATGGTCAGCAGCTCCAAATTATCCATCGCAGAACAAACTAGAGGAAATATCTTGATAAAGGTCTGGGAGCAAAATATATCAGAAAGCAGGGGGAAAGCTAATGAAGTGATGAATTCTTGTGAGGAAACGTTTGCCTTGATAAGTAAAGGTTTGGTAGACCTTGACAAGGAAGGCAGTGTTGGGATGCTAGTCAAAATCAATATAGATAAACACCTGTTGGACATCAAAGAAAATATGGAGAAGGAACAAGTGGAGATTTCCCAAATAAGCCAGGTCGATATGGACCAAGTGGACAAATGGCTAGTACAACCAAGTTTACAATTATGCTCCATCATCGTGGAAGACCGACAGGTAGGGAAAAGGTTTCCGCAATTGGCAAAAATTTGTTACACCTTTGAAGCAAGCAACCAAGCAGAGCCTTCCAGGTTGATAGCCCAGTTGGTGGAGAGGTGTGTCATTTGCATCAAGCAAGCGAAGGGGCAGGTTTCTGGTGCTAAATAATGACAAATGTCAACCTGTTCTATTTCTAGAGTGGAAGGGCAGAGAAAGGAAGGTGCTCCACCCTTACGAGGGAAGAAAAAGATGAGGAGATGAAACGCTCCAATTTTCCATTTGTAATGGACAAGTTTCCAGAACAATGAAAATTCTAAATGTTCAGAATTTTTGTTTAAATAGGCATCGAGGAAGAGATGAAAGGGGCTTTTTTTTTGTGATAGATTGTAATAGAGAAAGTTCTTTTGAGCCAGGACTAATACAAAGAGAATTGAAGACTCCATATTCTGTCAAGATTGAGTTATGTGTTTTCCTCTGTTATTTCATGTTTCATGTCATTTTTTACATATACGTCTTTGATGAATGTTTTAGCTGCAATTTAGTATAACTTCTATTGTGGTGATTAATCTCTAGTTGTCTAGTTATTTACAGTTTTTCCTCTGTATCGGCTACTAGTAGGTACAAGCCTGTGAATTACTTAGATCTCTATATTATATGCTTTCATCAAAGTATTCCTTTCCTTTCTTCTTCTGCCACAGTGTGGGATTCTCCTAAAATTGTCGCCCCACATTGTTGACAGCTCTATGTTCTCTTACTCGGTCTCAAGATTTTAACTAAGTTACGGAAAATGGGCTTCGATATCGTTAAACCCTTCGTTTGGATTCACTGAATTTTCCTCGTATAATCTAAAATTGAAACAAGCATTTTAAAACATCAACCCTCTTTTAAAAGCTTTGTTCTCCCCATGATTGTAGCCATCATAAGGAAACCCAACATTGAACTCGGCCCATCGGGTCAAACCAGCATCGCTTTGAATATTTTCAATACCATACTTAAGACTGCCATCACCCGGATAGAGATTGAACGTTCATGGTCCACCATCGAACGGGATATCAGTATTCAAGAATATTAGGAAGTTAGGCAAAGGAAGCTCAGAGATCATCTATAGCCTCATCCCCCGAAGTTTTCTTCCCCCTTTTTGCTTACTCTTTTTAGATGCTTAGACTCTACACTTTATAGCCTTAAGTGTAGACTCAGGACCAACATCTTTCTGGCGTCGTTGTCGAGGATGGAGAATCATAGTCACTTTCCCCTGAGAAAATGACATTTCCAAGTTTCACTTTTTGATAGTGAACAAAGAGAAAACACCTTGTTAAGGATAAACCTTCATCATTCACTTGGCGACTCCACTCTTAAGTAAGCTGGAATCCTTTCGAAATAACACCAGACAAAACCCATATGCCAAACAAACAGTGCAAATTTCCAACCCTGAAAAAATACTAAGACCAAGGAGTCTTTTTAAACAAAACGTGGTTTCTTATCAACCCAAGTCCGATCAGTATAAAGATAAGATCTTTCTTGAACCATCCCCCTCACGAGAACTTCCTCTCAGGAAAATATTGGACAGTGTCGTGGAAGTCGAAACCCTGAAGTTTGAGTAGCTCCTACCGGAGATCAAAACCGAGACCTCTCCGATGGCCTCTTACACTACAAGGGGTGACACTCCTGCCTTAAAGCTCATCCCCATCAATATCCCATCAACTCTAAACCCCTCCGTCACTCAAGGACTTGAATAAGTTTCCACATACACGGACTCGACACTGGTGGGTTCTCCCATTTACATATCCTGCAAGTCATAGGAGCTGAGTCCACAAATACCTTCTTCTCCTTTTTCTTCTTCTACCTACCCTGGTAAAAAGTTTCCCGATTTTTCCCCTTTCCACCCCGGGGAAGCCAGAGAGTCGCTATACATCTTCGCCAACCCTCTTTATAATGCATCGATTTCCTCTCCTAGGTTATCCATGGTCATCGCCAAAGGAGGAGCAGGGGGAATAGGAAGCCAAGGCCAACAACCGCCTCCTAGATTTTTAACCAAGGTAGCCGCTAGATACACCCCCTTGGTCCTTCCAGTACCTCTCCATGATCTACCTGAGAATTATATGTAAAACCTACCCAAGTTCACAGGAGAAGGAGATCTCACTGCAGCCGAGCATATCAACTTTTTCGATCAATTCGTTGATATTCTAGGGCTCAAGCATGAGGACGTGTATTCCCGATTGTTTGTCCAAACCTTTGAGGGACAGGTAAGAACTTGGTTTTGAAGTCTACCCCCAGGTTCAATCATATCATATGACGCACTAGAATACCTCTTTCTTAAACAATGGGGCAAAAGAAAGGATCATTTATATGATTTGACAGAGTTCGGGTCTTTAAAGAAAAAGGGATCTGAAACCATTATGGAATTTATCGAAAGGTTTAACAAGTTATACAATAAGATCCCTATTGAAGTTAAACCGTCCCAGCCCGCAGACAAAGTAACTTTCGCAGGAGATTTTGAACTCGATTTTTCTCTACTATTAAGAGAAAGGTGAGGGGCCGACCTTACCCAAATGCAAGATGACGTTGTGGAAATTGATTCAAACATGATGGCCTCAGGTAAATTGAAAACGAAAAGCGAGACGGGAAACAGGGAAACTAGACATCTTAGAGAACAAGCAGGGCCCTCTGGATCCAGAAGATCCTCAGATGACAAGATGGATGACATGGCCAGGATAATCAAAGAACTATCAAACAAAATCTCAAGAATGGAGCTATATCAATCCAAAGCTGATCAATTCGTCAAGAGAGAATTCAAGAGAAATCCCAATCCTCAGTTCCAACCAAGAAAAATTAAAAATGAAGACCAAAAGATCCAAGCACCTCTGAAAAATGAAAATTTTATAGGGGAAATGATATGCAAGAGTTCGAAGACTTGGAGGAAGACATAAACAACTTAGGCAACAACGGTATACAACCTCACTTGAAAAAGGAAGATTATGACAAGTCCATGAACACTGAACAATCATCAGTTGAAAACAATAACCTAAACGGCGCTAATGATCCCACTCATCAAAGAATGGTCGAGCTCCAGCACAAATACAATCTGAGGACCAGAAACAAACCTACGTTGGTTGCGCAACCCAAGAAAATTTTGCCTGGGGGCGAAGTATACGAGCCCACCCATAAAGAGACCGAGATGTAGTAGACTCGCAGAATACCAACGTAAAAAGGGCCGAAACCCAATCTATAAGAACTAAGGCAGCCGAAACACAGACATCCGAAACAAGAAACGTTAGGAATAAAATAGTGCTACTAAATAAGATGGATAAGGGAGAGTTTGATGTTTTAGCCAAGGAAACGGATAAAATTGCGGGAGTTTTCTGCCTAGAAAATAAGATAAAAAAGATAAAGATACCAATACCTTTGGTTGAGTTGGCGAAGAATCCTGTGTACCGAAAACAAATAACCAAGATGATAAATTTTTCAGATCTAGAGAGTCAGTCCGACGAAATAAATCTGGAAGATGACAAGCCTAATATCACTTTTGGTCCACATTTTGAAGGTGCCAGAGATACCATCACCCCATTCTATATTACCATGAAAGTGCACAATCGGCTATTGCATAATTGCATGTTGGACTTTGGGGCCTCTCATAACGTAATGCCCAAATATATTATGGAAAGACTAGGCCTTGAGATCACCAGACCCTATGGAGATATTTACTCATTCGATTAAAGGAGAGTTAAGTGCATGGGCATGATCAAAGATTTAGTAGTCACCCTCGCCCAGATTCTGGTAAAAAATGTCCTGATGGATGTAGTTGTCATTGATATACCCCCAAAGTATGGTTTACTATTGTCTAGATATTGGGGAGCCAAGCTCAGGGGATCCCTCCAGCTGGATATGTCCTTTTGCTGGATAGTTCACATGGTTATACGGGGAAACACAGTTGGCATATACTGTAAGTGATCCATAGAATCCTAAAAATTACCCTGTTTACATCGCCGATCAAGACCTGGGAAATTGTATTCTGTCCTTTGACGGTACTGAAGAAATTGTGCAGAAGAAAGTGACATCGACAAAATTGGAACCAAAAAGACAGCTAAAAATATGCACAGCACTAGAACTTGGAAAATGTTCTTTGATGGAGCTTCATCATGTGAAGGAGCAGGTGTGGGAGTGTTTTTCATAGCACCTAAAAATGAACTTGTCATTCCCTTCTCTTACAGGTTACAGTGGGATGAAGACTGCACAAGAAAGATTTGCGAATATGAAGCTCTAGTCTTGGGTCTGGAAGCTACCAAGAAGCTGAACATAAAGAATTTAGAGGTCTATGGAGACACTGAACTAATTGTGAAACAGGGAAATCGGCAATACCAGGCCAAGCATCCGAGACTGAGGTCCTATAGAAATTGTGCCTGGGATCTAATGGAAAATTTCTTCTCATCGGTAAAGGTCCATTTCATCCCATGAGCCAAAAACCAGCAGGCCGATTCACTGGCCGAAGCAGCTTCGACTTTCGCACCCCCTACCGCTTTCAAATTAAAATACTACATAGAGGTAAGACACAGACCATCCATACCAAACAACATACAACACTAGCAGGCTTTCGAAGATGATGAACAGATCAGAAAGTTCCTAGAAATGGTGGATGATTTCTCCGAAACCTACATTGACCAGGAAAACCAAAACGATCATACCTGGCTTATGCAGGAAGGGGAGGAACCCCAAGAGTTCTGAGAAAAAATTGCAAATCATCGCCTGCTAGTGTTAAAAATTAATCAAATCCCTAGGGGCTTGAAACCCCTGGAAAGGTTGTTTAATCAAAACGACATGCCTCTGAAGTCCACCTTGCAGCCCCAACCAGAGGAGGTCGAAGACTGTGACATGGGCACCACCAAAGAGCCTAGGGTAGTGAAGTTATCAAAGTATCTTCCTCCTGAGATAAAAATCAAGTATAGGGACTTACTCAGGCGGTATAAAGATGTCTTTGCATGGTCTTACGATGAGATCAGAACCTACAACACCTCTATGATCGAGCACAAAATACCTTTGAAACCTGGTATTAAACCCTTTCGACAAAAGCTCAGAAAAATCAACCCCATTTTACTACCTATGGTCGAAAGAGAAGTGAAAAAACTGTTCAACACAAAAATAATTGTACCTCTCAGGTACTCTGACTAGGTGGCGAACTTAGTCCCAGTTAGGAAGAAAAACAGGGAGATCAGACTCTGTGTAGACTTTAGAAACCTAAACAAGTCCTCTCTCAAAGATAACTATCCTCTACCCAAAATGGATCATGTTTTGGAAAAAGTAGTCAGGGAAAATAGGATGTCGATGATCGATGGGTTTTCCGGTTATAATCAAATTGTCTTCAACGAGCATGATAAAGAAAAAACAACCTTCACCACCCCTTGGGGCACATTTATGTATGACAAGATGCCTTTTGGTTTGATGAACGTAGGTGCTACCTTCCAATGTGCTATGGACATCACCTTCATCAGTGAAAAAGATAAATTCGTGGTTATCTACCTCGACGACCTGATTGTCTTCTCCAAATCCGACGAAGACCATCTGCTACACCTGAAGAAAACGTTTGAAAAATGACAAAAATTTGGTTTGTCTTTAAACCCCAAGAAGTCTCACTTCACGATGCGGGAAGTTAAACTCTTGGGCCACATTGTGTCTCGGGATAGAATTAAAATCGACCCTAAAAGGGTGGAAGCTATGAACACCATAAATATTCCTAGGAATGTAAAAGAAATTCATTTTTAGGAAAAATAAATTTTTTGAGAAGATTTATCCCAAACTTTGTTGAAATCGTGAAATTGATCACAAATATGCTCAAGAAGAAAAGCGAAGTGAAATGGACAGTCGAGGCTAAAGCGTCGTTTACACGCATCAAGAAAGTTATCAGCGAAGTGGTCATATTAGCAAGCCCTAATTACCTAAAGGATTTCCTGATTTTCTCATTCGCCTCCGAACACACAGTGGCGGCAGTACTCCTCCATAAGAATGAAGAGGGTTTCGAGCAACCAATAACCTTTTTTAGTAAAATTCTTAGAGATTTTGAACTGAGGTATGATATAATGGATAAACAAGCGTATGCTATGGTTAAGGCTTTGAAGGCTTTTAGAACTTACGTGCTACACTCCAAGGTAATCGCATACATTCCCACCAGTTCTGTGAAGGATATATTGTTCCAGCCTGACAGTGATGGAAAGAGGGGTCGGTGGCTCGCTAAAATTCAAGAGTTCGACCTAGAGGTAAAATCAACGAAACTGGTAAAGGGACAAGGTCTGGCTAAGCTCTTGGCGGAATCAAATTTTAGAGCACTCGAAATAAATAACCTGCAAGGATATGAGGGATAGGGGGACCTAAATGAGCCCAAAAACCAAATAGCTATCTCCAGAATCGAAGAGAAATTTGTCTTATCAGATTGGTATAAATATATAGTGTCCTACCTACTGACCCTGAAATGCCCTAGCGATCTGTCTCCAACTAAGGCCAGGACACTGAAGCTGCATGCGGTGAAGTACTGCATATCCAAAAGTCAACTATATTGGAAGGACCCCTTAGGTTTCCTACTGGTTTGTTTGGTAGAATCAGAAACAGAGGGGGTCATAAATGAATTCCACGAAGGAGTTTGCGGAGGGCATCATGCTTGGAGGGAAACAGGTTATAAAATCCTGAGGGCAAGATATTATTGGCCTAAACTTTTCTCAGATGTCAACATCAAAGTTAGAGCCTATAACCCTTGCCAGTTGTTTGCAAGAAAACAGAAGCTCCCAGTGCTACCTCTGGTTCCTGTCAAAACTGAAGCCCCTTTTCAACAATGGGGGTTAGATTTCATAGGTGACATCAACCCACATTCCAGTGCTCAACACAAATGGATCCTCATCGCCATAGATTATTTCACCAAATGGGTGGAGGCTATTCCCACCAGGAAGGCGACCAATTTGGTGGTGATAGATTTTCTGAAAGTGAACATACTATCCAGATTTGGCTATCCCCAAAAGATAGTGACGGATAATGCCCAGGCATTTAATTCTATGGCAATGGTTAGATTTTGCCAAAAATATAGCATCGTATTGGGCCACTCCACAGCATATTACCCACAAGGTAATGGGTTAGTCGAATCATCAAATAAAAGTTTGATTACCATAATTAATAAGGTACTGAGCGAAAACAAAAGATCTTGGCATGTACACTTAAAATACGCCTTATGGGAAAATCGAATAGGTACGAAGAAATCCATTGGTACCTCTCCTTTTCAAATGGTGTACGGGACTGATGTGGTTTTACCTATAAATTTGGTGCTCCCTATAATGAAGCTCTGGAAAGATGAGAGAGAAGAGCCAAGCCACATCACAAGAAGAATAAATCAGCTGATGGAAGTTCAATAATGTAGGACCGAGGTTAATGCAAGGATGCAGAAATACCAGGACAACATGAAAGCGACGTTCGATCATAAAGCCAAAAACAGGGATTTCCTCCCTGACGATTTGGTTTTGAAATGGGATGCTAGAAGGGAAGATTCAGCAAAACATGGTAAATTTGATCACCTTTGGTACAGACCATTCAAAGTCTCAGCTTCTGAAGGGAAGAATTCACTTCTGTTAGAGAATTTGGATGGTGAAACTCTCAGTTCCCCTGTCAAAGGGCGTTATTTAAAGCACTATATGCAATAAATGAGTTCCAAATCTCCATTGTATATACCAGTTTGTTTTCTCTTTTATTTTCATAAAAATTTTCAGTAAGTTCACTTTCATATTGAATAAAATAGGCCCAAACTGCGAAAGGAGAAAGGGACGGTCAGGTATCGAGAAATTGACACACCCGAAACAGGTGACAAAGAATATTTTTTTTTCAAGAAGAAAATGAAGTGGTAAGGCAAAGGGATGAATTTCCAGAGTATTTGGGTTTTCAAACGAATATCAATTAAATGCAATAGTGGTCTCACAA
>JASDQU010013410.1:21480-46897 GCA_032191745.1 Picea mariana | reverse complement strand
AATTCTCCTTGATAACTAAAGAAAGTGGAGCGTAAGCAGATCTCGGCTAGGTTAGCTGTTTCAGGGTCTGTGACTTCTTTGATAATTTGGATAGCTTCATTCAGAGGGATTTTCGTGAAAAGGGAAACGACGTCAAAACTTATGAGGGTGTCTTGAGGCCTTATTTTTTCGTTTTCGCAATTAATTCTTAAGAACTAATTAATTAATACAAAAAACAATTAATAAACTTTGAAACTAGTAATAAACTAATAAACTTTGGGATTATTAATAAACTAATTAAGAAATATCAATAAACCTAGATAAACTTTGAAACTATACATTAATAAACATTAATAAACTTTGGAAATTATTAATTAACTAATTAATAAATATAACAAATATTAATAAACTTTGAAACCCTAAATCAATATAACAAACATTAATAGACCTTGAAACCCTTATTCAATATAAACTAATTAATAAACTTCAATAAACTTGGATAAACTAATTAATAAACTTCAATAAACTTTGATAAACTCACAACTTTGAAACTATACATCAATAAACATTAACAAACTTTGAATTCATTAATGAACTAATTAATTATAACAAACATCCAAACCCTAATTCAATATAACAAACATTATTACACTTTGAAATTATTAAATTATTATTAATTCAAAGTTTATTAATGTTTGAATTAATAATAATTTAATAATTTCAAAACAATCAAACATAACCCTAATTAAAKAATAAAGAAAGAAATTTTTTTACCTAATAACATAAACCCTAATTAAATCAAAAAGAATTTTTACCAAAACAACCTAGCCGACACTTAGTTTTCACGCCAATTTCCAGTATTAAAAACAAATCTTTTCATTATCTTAACCCAGGCTCATTGTCCTGAAGATGGATCCTGATTTGGATCTGAAACGTCGACACTCTATTGACCTAACTGTGGCTTTTCCGACCAATCATGAAAACTCCAACCACAAAAATATTTTTAACCCTAAGAAGGTCGAAAATTTTAGACCTCACCAAGTGGTGAGTGAAAGATGATGAAAATGTGAGAGTGAAAACCCTCAAAATATAGCATACCAATGACCTTAATTAAAACTTAGGTCATCAAAAGTTCGACAAGGCCAAAATACACAATAATATTGTTTTACATTAAAAATTCATAATGAAACCCTAATCAAGCAAAAGGTAAGACGTCATGCCCCTTCTAGGGTGACATTATCCATTTTTAGGGCAGCATAGGCCTCTTGGAGCAAAACATTAGCCCTCCTTGGGCCTCTCCATGCTACCACATATGCCACACTGCCATAACTCCCTCCCCAAAATGTACATAATGTTGGATGATGTCATGGGCATGTTGGGTGACGTTATGGGCCTTCCAAGGCCAACATTCCAGTGGAGAGGGAAAACCCCCCCTTGGTAAGGCTCTATCAGGGTGCCTTTGTGGAATGTCCTCCTCTTTTTCGATGCAAACCCCTTGTTCATGTATCTTCCCCCTGCTAGGGTCTCAGCATCCATCTGGTGGGCTCTTCAGCCCCATGGAGGTCCGAACTAATCATCTCCCCATGTGTACTTGTCCAATGTAGTACCTGTCTATCAAGTATGATTCTGCACATCAATAGATACACCCTCCATGGGCTCATAAGTCACAGGGATCATAGCAATGTCAATCGCATCTAATCATCAATATTATTAAACATGTGCATAAAACCCCTTTTACCTAGTCAAGTGTTCAAAGACATTATACAATCTGCAACGCAAGTTTGGAGGAAGTGACAAGGCGTCCTATTGAGATAGTGTCCAATGGAAAAGGGATGTTTTTGGAAGAGATTAAATCCAATTCATGTAAATGGGTGAGGTGTATAAGGGATGTCCTAACAAGGGGTGCAATGAAAGCAGTGAAATGCAGGGCTTACCTATGTGTGCCTTTGTAGAAGGCGAGTTGCACCTGCCCTGGATGCAAATGTTTCCAAGCCCATTTATGCCTTTTATTCTTTATTCTTTATTGATTTTTCTTCAAGAAGATAATCATGGGACATTTCCCTGGTGTGGTGACCATTGGTGACCAGTGGTGGTAATGTTACCCACAAGTACTTTCACGGAAATGACAAGGTTGTCTCTTGATGAGACCCCCTTTCTCTTGGCCATGCAACCAAGAGCCACTACCCTAGCATGGTAACCAGTTGCTAGTAGTGTCATACCACTAGGTACCCATGGACCTAATAGGATGGCTCGTGATGAGAACCAATATCCTCTAACTAGGTCTTGTTTTATTATTTTTATGGGTCCATCTTGTTTCTTCCTGAGAAGCCTTTTATTGCTTTCTCAGGGATCCCTAGGTAAAGCATCTGGAGGTTTTATTTTTAGGCTTTTATCCTTTTCCATCTTTCTTTTACCTTCTGGACCTTTAGCCCCTTCTTCCCATAAGGCAAGGTGCAACCCTTAAATGATTGGCCAACCCAATGCCCGTACAAATGTAATGGGTTGGATGAGCGAGAAGCAAGATGAAAAAGTGGTAATATGACGGGAGCGGACGATGACTTTTCATAAATCCCCCTAGTGGAAACTCAAAACCTATGGGCACAAGATTACTAGGGCATCATGTCATTCCCCCCAAACATGGTCAAGTGGATAATTATAAGATCCAATCATTTTTTAGAAAAAAAAAGAATTAAATGCACATATTCAAAGGTTTTGAGGATCAGAGTGACACATACCATGATACCCAGACTCATTACCTCATGGAGAAAGATCTATCTCTACTACAGGACCAAGCCGAAGGTGATGGATGTTGTTGTTGCTGACAAAGGGAGGCGCTGAAAGGAAGAAAAGATGGGCCCTCCAGGGTCATGCTCAAGTCAATCTGGCTCTCGGTACTCCATGTCTAGGACATGTGGGCCTCAAGACATAATCTCCTTAGTTATCCCTAAAAGTGGGCAATAACAGTAAATATAACTATATTTTTATAAAATACTATGGACATATTGATTATGTGTGGATGTTGGAATTGATGAACCTTTGCTACAGAAGGTAATTTAAATATTTATGTTTTTAAATAAACTAGGAATTGTTGCATAACCGTTGAAGGGGTTTCCAATACATATTATGATACATGAGAGGGAATGGTGAGGGGAACCAATAATGGTTGAGATGACCCATGTCATGCTAGTACTCTACTGGAATTAAATTGCTCAGACCCAAAACAGTCCTCTGTCCCAGAGAATTTTATTGCCAGTCAAGCTGGTAGTTGGGAAGTCTTCCTCAAGATTCAATGAGGATATGGGAAGAGTACCCCATCTGGAAACTTTCTGATATGACCCGCAAATTGGAAAATGGACCCACGAATCTTGTTGTAGAAGGCAAGAAAAGAAAGGAAAATCATGGGCAGAGGTCAGTGAAGGTACAAGAATGGGTCTGGTGACCATTTATGAAGAAAACTGAGAAAACAAATTGTTATGGGTGTAGGAATTGTTGGGAAGTGTTTTCTAATCAAGCTAAGAAATGGAGCTGCAGAGAATTTGAGTGATTGAGAGAAAAATCATAGCAGGATCCCTTGCTTGGTGGATAGAAAACTAGATTTCCAAGTTCCTATGGGAGGAGTGTAATATTTGTCCATTAATGTTGTTGTTGATCAAAAGAAGAACCTTTATCTCTCTCATGGAATCATGATCTAGCTAAGGGGTGGACAGTTCTGGAATACACCAACAGCAACTGTACCTATGGTTGGGTGGAAAATGGAACACCCTTTAATAGTTTCCAACAAATTCTAAGTTTCAGATAAGTTTTTTTATGAGTTTTGTATTGACTTGACTGGTTAATTTTATAATATGGATTTCATGTGCTAAATGATTGCAGAATTTATTATCATGTTTAAATGATGAAATCTATGATTTTGACTATCTAGCTGACTGGGAAATCTGAAGCAATGTTTTGGAAATCATAAATTGGTTTTTTGTATGCCCCTGTCTAGATAAATTAACATGTTAGCAATGGGTTTTTATTTAATTTGGAACTAAATGTTGGTTGATCACATGTATCAGTCTATATGAACTAATCCTAGAATATTAGTAAAGTCAAGCCACACATTAGAAAAGAGGCAAAGAATATTTAAAACAAATATTAGGAAAAGAATGAAATGCTAACAAGAGGTAAAGTATTCTAAGATTTAGTAATAAGGAAGGTGTGGGAAATTAAAACCCAATTTCCTAATGTGAAGTAAAATGAAATTTGGAATTTAAAACATTGAGAATAATTTAAATCTTATTTGAATTTGGTATGAAATAAATCTTATCAGGAAATACACAGTGAATTAATGTCCAAAGGGAAAGATTTGGACTTAGTAAAGATTCATTAAAATAGGAAAGAAATGCATGTAATTAGGGGATTAGTAATCCTTGGTAAAATCCATTGTTTTACCATGGAGAACTTCACCTCTAAGAAATTTATTATTATTGAAAAATAATTTAAACAAATAAATATTGCCAGAATAAATATATGCATTTGTGTATTTATATGTTTTCTTGGCATATTTTAAAACAAATGGTAAAAACTGGTAAGCTTTGGTAAAATTTCAAAGTTACCATTTAAATGCTCCAGTGTTTGAATAAGAAGAATTGTAAATTACTGCCCAAAGGGGTTGAATCCAATGGTGAAAAGCGAGGAGTTTTTCGTTGTTGGGCAAGGTTCAATTCCCGTGAGGGATTTACCTGGATCCATGGGGGCACCTTGAGGTAGTGGTCGAATGTGTGGTTGCATCCAGAGATACTATATTAAATGGTAGTGTGACCCATGCACACATAAGTGGATCAAATCCCACCCCGATGTCCTTCAAATTTTAAAAAGACCCGCAGGGGTTTGGTCTAGTGGCCAGCGAACATACTATTAAGGAATTCGTGTTGTTATGCAGGTCACGAGTTCAAACCTCGATTTATCCGGAGGTGTGCTTACGGGTTGTGTGATTCTCCCTAGGGGTTATAAGGTAGCTGGTAGGATTCGACTTCGTGTCACGCAAATACGATACTGTCGCCGTTGTCGATTCCCCTAGTCATAAAAAAAATAAAAAATAAATAAATGTAAATTATCATATTTACAGACTAGAAATTTTCTACATGGTGCATGAGTAATGGAGGTTTGGAATTTCCTTCCTTGTGTGTAAAGGATTTAACTATGCTAAGTTTACCTAGTTTTCCAAGCTATGCTCTGTATAGGTCACCTCCTCAAGGAATGTCTTGGGGACGTAATTTATATTTCTAAAGGTTTGAAGTATGGAAAATTATAATTTTCCTTTTCCTTTTAATGTATAAAATAATTTCCAAAAAAACGAAATTCCTTTTGGATCTTGAACGATGGTATTAATGTTAATACTATAATTATTAATGATTTATATATTTCCTCCTTCGGAGTTTGATCATCGAAATATGGATATGGGAGCACATTTTTAGAGTTTGAAACCTCGGTATGCAAAGGTCATGTAACACCCTTGTTTTTCCCAACTTGTAAATATAATTATCTTATGACTAAAATACTATGGACAGGATTGTTATGTGTGGATTTTAGATAATGATGAGCATTTGTTAAGAAGGTAATGAAATTGTTTTATACTATTAAATAAAAATCAAAATTGTTGAACAATTGTTGAAGGTGTTGCCAATACAGATTATGATGCATGAGAGAGGATGGTGAGGGGAACCAGTAATGGTTGAGATGACCCCTACCAAACCAGTACTCTATTGGATTTAACATGTCCAGACCCAAAACAGTCCTTTGTCCTAGAGAAATTAATAATCGATCAAGTTGGTACTTGGGAAGTCTTCCTTAAGAGTCAAGGAGGAGATGGGTAGATTACCCCATCTGGAAATTCTTGATCTGACCCACGAATTGGGAAATGAACCCACAAAATATTGTGGTAAAAGGCAAGAAACAAGAGGAAAATCATGGACAAAGGGCATAGAATGCACACAAATGGGTCTAGTGACCATTTCTCAATAGGTAGAGCATATGAGTCTCTTTGGTTTGGAAGAGAATTGAGAAAACAAATTATTTTGGGTTCAGGAACTATGGGGAAGTGTTTTCTAATCAAGATGATAAATGGAGTTGCAGCGAATTTGAGTGATTGAGAGAGAAATCACAGCAGACTCCCTTTCTTGGTAGATAGAAAATTGTATTTCCAAGTTCATGTGGGAGGAGAGTAACCTTTGTCCCTTGTTGTTGTTGAGCAAAAGAAGAACATCTCTCTCATGGCATCATGATCTGGCTAGGGGGTGTCTAGTTGTGGAATACACCAACAACAATTGTGCCTATGGTTGGGTGGAAAATGGAAGACCCTTCCACAGTTTCCAACTACTTCTAAGTTTCAGATAAGTGTTTTTCTGAGTTTTGTATTGTCTTGACTAGTTTATTGTATAATATGGATTTCATGTGCTAGATGATTGTTGAAATTATTATCCTATTTAAATGATGAAATTTGTGATCTCATTGTCTGGATCACTGGGAAATATAAAATAAAGTGTTGGAAATCATATTTTATCGTTGATTTTATGTCTTCCCCTGTCTAGAAAAATAAAGTTGTTAGTAATGGGTTTTTATTCAAATTTGGAGCAGTATGTTGGTTGATCACCTGTATTATTCTATATGAACTAATCCTCAAATATTAGTAAAGTCAAGCCACACATTAAAGAATAGGCAACACATTTTTAAAAAACAAACATGAGGAAAGGAATGAGAAAGCACTTTAAGTTTATAAATTTGAAATAAAAATGAAATTTAGAAATTGACATGTTGTGGATAATTAAATTCCTTTAGAATTTGGTTAAAAGAGGAAATTTACCAATAAATTTGATTGATCTCCAAAGGGAAAGATGGGAATAATGACTAACCCCTATAAATAGGAAAGGCATGCTTGTAATTAGGAGATTGGTAAATTTTGGTAAAAATCAGAGATTTTCCATGGATAATTTTTACTCCCAAGACATGTAATAATTTGGGAAATAAATCACATAAAGTTATAAATGTAAATGTGTAATTTTAGGTTTTCTGGGCAAAGTTGAACAAATGGTAAAGTTTAGTGAATACTGGTAAAATTATTAAATTACCATCTAAATGTTCTCATATTTGAATTAAAAGTTCATATATTAAATTTATGAAGTTCATGCCTGGTGTGTGAATAATGGAAATTTTAAATCCATCCTTCTGTGCAAAAGTTTTAACTATGCTCAGATTTTTTCTACATACAGAATTCATACTTTGGACAGGTAGTTCAACGCTCTTGAAGGAATTTTATTATTAGGGTATTTTTATCTATCAGCGTTCAAATAACTAGATTTATATAAATCCTCTTATTTTCTCAACGCGGAATATGTATATAAATATATATTGATTATTATTAAAAAAATTCATTCTGTCATAGCATAAAGAATGGAGCAAGTGCGAGAGCCAATGGAACTTTAAACATTATAATACTATAATAGCTCAGCACAAATTCCAAACCATTTCAGAGTGAAGGGAAAGGAGCCTTTGAACGAGGTCTGAATCCATCGAAGCGATGGTAGGAGGGTTATAAGGCATAAAATACATATTATAAATATTAACCTTTCTATTTTGCAATTGGCCATCGAAATAATGAGAAAAGAGTAAATGATTGGAGTGTAAATGGATCTAGTGATTATTCTTAAATGTTATAATTATTAAAGAATTTATATTGCACCCCATTCAGAGTAAAGGGGATGACACGTTTGCACGAAGTTCAAAGTTGTCGGAGTGATAGCTTGGGTGTTACAAAATCCCACTTATTTTTATGATATTAAATGTTACTCTTTCACAATTGGCAATCAGAGTAATGAGGGGATCGTATATGTTTCAAGAGCGAAGTTCATTCGGAGTAAGTGGGAAGGACTATTTGAATGAATAGAGACATTGTCGGAGCGATGGCATGAGTGTGAAGAAGGTCTCACATATTTTTAATAGTATTAATATTCTATAAACATTTAATGTTGCACGTGAAGGGGTTGGTAATAATATATAATATTAAACATCTTTTACTACCCTTTTCTCTGCTAATAAATAAATATCAAATTACGTGAAGGATTTCAGTGTGATGTCATAAGCCAGGTTCTTTGATTATTATGTTAATCAAGGATTATGAGCCTAAGTACATTCCAACCTAATTAATTATATCAAAACATAACAAAAATTATGTTATAATATATTTAATTAGCTTATAAGATAATCATTACAAAAATGGTATTTAAATGAATTATTAAGCTAAGTGAAATTGCAATTATGAGGGGGGTAGTTAGTTTGTGAAGAATAATTATCCCTAATGTGAATTTAATGAAAAACACTGATGAGTGATATTTTAAGAAAGTATTAATTAAGTACCCAAGTTAGGATATAAGTAATGGACAAATGTCAATCTCTATTCGAGCAACCCTATGCACGCTATGGTGACATGGCGAGTCGTAATGGGTCCATCTATCAAGTGGATATTGAGCCACCTGTTATGTCAAGAGGCAAGTGCACTATGGCAGCAGTGACCTAGGTGGTAAACGAGACCCAATCTCAGTCGTTGATCATCTCGGGTCCCACTTAGCAAATCGAGAGGGAAGGACGAGTTGATGCTGACTGGGAGCATCAGTGTGATGACGCGTATGAATCTTTAGTTGGTTGACGAGTTGAGTGTGGTCTTATTGGGCAGGAGAACCTTAGACCATCGAGCAAATATCAATCGTTAGTTTGGGAGGTTGTATGTGCATCAGTGTCATCCATTGAGGAGATAGAATATTCCTTGATACCTTGAATTCAGAGAAATGAAACTTCCTGAACCTTTCGAACACCGAATGGATGGTATCGAAAGAGAACATTCTTCTATACTGAATCTGTCGGGGGTAAGAGATGAGTGAACCGAGAGAAGACGTGAATGTTGACGACTATGGGTTTATGTGGATAGAGATTCCACCATGGAAAGTTAGGCTAATGCCACATCGATGCAGATCGAACCTTAGATCGGTTTCTTATTGCTATAGATGTCCCAACGCTATGGATCATTTTTTTTCAACCTATAAATTTTCCCTGCCTCCAAAGTAAATTGGGCCTGCACAGACACCCCAAGGAAGTCCTCGACGAATATTCAAGGGTAGTTAATGAAGAAATGCAGAGTGAAAAAACCCACGAAAGAGAAGCTTGAGGGTTCTCAATTTTTAACATATAGCAGAGGAGCCATGGTGCTGGTAGTTATGTGTAATAAGGTGTTGTTACCCTTGCAAGTTCCCATAACCATAACCCTCACACCCCCCATTGCAAGTTTTCTTGCAAGACAGATACTGATCAAGGATAACATCATAATCTTATGGGAAGAAATTTGTGGAATGTGGATTTCAACTTTCAAGTTGCACAGAATGCAGTAAGAAACATGGTGGAGATTTTGGAAACAAAATTGTTGTAGCTAATGAAAAATTCCATGGTTATATATGTAAAAATAATCTTGGAACTTTACAGAGGAGAAATGATTCATCTACAAGAAAATTTTCGTTCATATCACCCATGATCCAATCAAATCGTTGGCTCATGTCATGCAGATGGTTTCAAGCATTAAATCCAACGATTTTCTCATCTAGCCGCTCAATGATTTTCTCTGGATTTCCTCAGCAAACGCTTTCTCAAATTATTTGCTCCATGATTGATTAATATTCTTGAAATCTTCCTCTCCTGCATGTGGCAGGTATGTGGGATCATAATGGCGGGTGGTTTAAATTTTAAGCGGCTTGTTTCCTTTGTGAAAAGTATTTTAGTTTTACTATGCATATAAGCATTTATGCACTTTATTTAATGCAAAATATGGCTTTACAACAAAGATTATGAAAGACATGGCTTATGATGAAGATGTGGAGTGATAAAAGAGAAAAGTGGAGTGATAAGAGATTTAATTGAAGATAAAAATAACGTGGAGTATAGGGTGGATGTTACAATTATAAGAATTATTTTATATCATTGTCACTTTATATGATTGGAGTGATAAGGATATTTATCTAAAGATTAAAATAATGCTTACTAAATGGTATTATATTTTACTCAAAATGAAGGTATGGGGTTTGAAGGTGAAAAAGTATGAGATTTGAAGATTGAATAAAGTACAATCGGAGGCTTTAACGCATGTAACTGTTGAGAGATTAATTTGTAAAAAGGGTTATAAGTGTTTATATCCATCTTCAAAGAAGTCTGGTTGGTTGTTGACTTGGTGTACCTCATTTTAAATCAAAATACTCATCTTTTGGTGTTGGCTTTGTGTCTTAGACCTGTCCCGGATTTTGAATAAGAGGGTCTAAGGACAAATGTGTTTGTGGATGGTTGTTATTATCTTGGATGTCTTCGATGTATACTATCTAGTTTTGACATAAACAAAATTGTAATTTTAGCACTTAACACAACACATGCAAGCTCAAGCACAATTAAGCATAAGTAATGAAATAGTTGCAACAATATCAAATTTTCAACAACAATTCTTCATAAAATCATTGAAACAACATAAAAGTCAAGCTTGCAATCAAAGAATAATTGGACGTGACCTGGAATCAAAGCACCATCAAATCTAAAGATCAATTCAATTTCTTAATCAGAAAAAAATGTAACTTACAAATAGTCCTTTTGTATGTTTACTTGTATCTTTTAAATCAAGTGGAGTTGAATTGAATTTATCTTAAGGTACATTCTCAAGTGATCCTGACACCATGAGTCATTGTAATTTTGAGTTCAAACTGATAATATTGAGTTGAAACTTGTTGGAATCAAACTCAAACCATCGTAATACCTTGGGATGCATTTTCGGTGGTAACCGACATCCTCAAATTCCTGGAAGTAAATTCAAGTGAGTGAATTCAAGAATTCAAGCAAGTGACATCAAGTGTTCAAGCGAGCGTGAAAGTATAAGCACGTGAGTTCCTGGAAACAAATTCAAGCAAGTGTGACAAGTTCAAATGACCGAATTTAAGCAAGAAAACTTCAAGCAAACATGACAGTGATGGATAAAATCATGGAGATGGTTTCCTTATTGGAAACTTTGTTAGAATCAACTGAGAACATTTCGGTCATACTAACCAGTGAAACATTGGAAAATGTTATCATATGTTTGTGAGTCATGCAAACAAGGATTCATTTATTACAATCTCAATCCCAACTCTTGAATAATGAAATTGGGGATCTCAAAAATCGACTACCAGTAAAGTGTTAGGAACTAGTTTTTGTTTAGAACAACCATCTCTAAGATGATGATTTTGATCAACAATCATTGAAGGAGAAACTCAAAAGGACAACTCTAGATGCAAATGAAGATGAAGTTGTTAAAGTTCAGCATGATCAATTTCAGTGCAATCTTTCCAAGCCCATCATTAGACCTTGGGAAGAAATCAACTACAACAAGCATAGAATGGGACTTGGATATGAAAATGAAGTTACCTTTCATATTCCTGATTATTCCAAACCAATCCAATTCCAAAGTGTTGGATTCCTTCAAGAAGTTTCAACTTCACCTGTTCCAGTTCAGCATTAGAATGTTAAATGCCAACATTGCAATCTAGTTGGTCACATGGAGAATCAATGTTTTGATATTCATCCTTGCCAGCATTATGGAAAGCATAACCATTCTTTAGACGGATATTCAACACTGAAGAAACCTACAAGATTGAAGATTCACTATGAGTAGATCGATCCTTGGCAGCGGTCATCAATGGCCAAACAATTATATAATTATTATTGTAGAATTCAATCTCAAGTAAAGACCAATATTGCAGCACATAGCCTTTTTTGTCCCTTATATAAGGGTATATAAGTCCAAAGTGGTCCCCTTATGGCATAGCTTTTAAACATGGCCCTCATAGGATGAGATAACATGTGGTTGTTTCCACATGCCCACTTTGCATTGTACACATATGGAGTAAGTATGGTACTCTCTTGATCCCAAAGGGGGGAGTACAATTATGTAAATTGTTTGTACCTTAAGGGGGGGAGTTCAAAAATCAAATGACGATGGTTTGTGAAACCACTTTTGGTCTCTCCTTTCAACTGACAAAGGGGAGAATTGATGATGGAATTGAATATGGTTATCAAACCGAAAGTTTCGGCAACAAATATGCCAAATGGGCATGAAATACATGGTATCAATTGGTTAGTGGTCATCCCAAACCACAGTTTCAGAGATCACTTTCAGTGATACACTGATAATAGAGTGGTGATACTACATGTTCACCAATTAGCAGAAACATCAGATTCTTATAGCTCAAATACTTGAAAAAATTATCAAATTGTCAAGCAATCAGGGAATGTTCAGATATTGCAGTTGCTCACTTCCATATCTTAGCTCTCTTCTAGTTCATTTCAGATGAGCCATTCAACATCCAAATTGGTGATTTTTCAGGAAGTTCTTCATTGAGGCTTGGCTCAAGAGTTTCAGTATGAAGACTTGGAAATGATACCAGTTTATGCTTCATTTTTGGTATTATTGATCGGACTTGTGATTGAGGGGGGGCATGTTAGCCTATGGCTTACCTTACCAATCACTAAGTCTAATTGTCACCTATATTTGTATTATTCATTTAGGATATTAGTAATATATCCGCAAGTGATGACTAATGATTTACTTAAGATTGCCTAGCCTAGTCATCATGCATAATTTTAGGATGTAGAGAAAATCTCTCTATGATGTCGCATCACCCATTGTACTATAAATATGTACCATTGGTGTGAATACAATTAAGTTGGCTAGTGCTCATTTTCCTTCATATTATTGTTCTTGTGCATATTTTATCAACAAGAAGCATCTTTTAAAAAGGTTATTTATCACATATGTTCATTTATGATTTTTTTTGCTACTTTTATATGATTTGAATAAAAAATGTTTTCTTTTTATAGGATTTATTCAGAAAACTTCAGCATGCTACTCCTGAGGATGGTGTTGGTAGCAGAAATTCTCAAAAACCACAACATCCTACCACGAGCCACATATACATGAGGCTCTTTGGCTCTCCACTTATGGTCGACAGCCCCATGGCTAAGACAACTAAACCTTCTAGGGCCCATGACACACCCTCGCAGTGCACGACAGACCAAGCACATGTTTGTGGAGATGAGGTAATTGGTGATTCCACAAATTTGTTTCCTAGATCGTCACTTGTTACCAGCAAGGGAACACTGTCGGTGACCTTTTTGGTGGACAAGAACATTGTTCCAATCAAGATACAAAAATTCTCAAGTATTTATGAATGTCTTAATTATTTTCTATTATCTAATTAAAACATACATCTATATGATTATTTTAAATTAATTATCATATTGTTCAGTAGGAAACAACATATTTTTTAAGCAAATGAATGAAAAGTCCTTAAATATTTTTGGGCCCACCATACGAACAAGGTGGAATGCTCATAATCCCAGTTTGAAAAAGGATCTTATTGACCACTTGGTCGGCCTATTTGGTGATTCCTTCAACAAAATTGGAGTCGCCTCAATGGAAGATACATATTTGAAATATGTGAGGGACCAATATAGGGTTCATTTGCAAACAATGCCTAGCTATAAGCGTCCTCTGATGATTCCCGAGAGTGAGTGGAAGAATCTATTGGAGGATGCAAAGGAGAAGACAATGATAAAAGAAGGAAAGATGCCACCTAGTCGAGAAAGGTATATCATATTTTGAATTTAATATGTTGAATTTGTGTTAGTTCTATATAAAAAGTGCCACATACAACCTATTGGAATTTTTTCATAGACTCCCAAACATGTCAAAATAAACCAAGGAAATACTATAAAAACACATGCAACACAAACTTGGCCAAGGTACTTACGTGAAACTAAAAGAACGAATTGTAAGTACCAAATAATTAAACCATATCATTCCTATCATCATCCAAATTTTATTTAATTGTGTCCAATAAGACAAATTTGATATCTTGTGCAATGCAGTGGAGCTCAATTCAAAACCGCGACCACATAAGAGGACCTCTGGCTCAGTTTCAAGTTTAATTTTCAAGCCGTGGTTGAACGCCGACAAAGCATGGGGGAAAAACAATCTTCCCCTTTGATTACTTGTAAAATCTATTCATGGTTGATTTCACCCATAAATGAATGTGTCTTTTTGTTTTAAGCAAGAGAGAAACAACAATAGTGAGGCTAGCAGTGGACAACAGCTCCATGATGGTGGAGTGCAGTCCGATGATGGTGGTGTGCAACTCGGACATGATGGTGGTGTGCAATAAAATCAGAAGTATGGATTACAATTATTAATATTTACTTGCAGATGGTGTACTTATAACTTTTCTTGTTTCGATGGAAGAGCATGTAGATGAGGATGCTTGCCAAGAGCAGAAACACATGGTAGCCAAACCAATGGTCTCGATTCTCGACTAGTCGACTTGGTAAAGAATATTGTAATTATATTTGCATTAATGAACTGCTTTTGTGATTAATAACTATCCATCTCATTTTAATCCTTTTTGTTATTGTAGTTGGGGTCCCTTAGCAACATCCTACATGTCGTGGAGAGTACTCGACTAGGTGTACAATGCATTAGAGAAAGCATATCAAATTAGCACCAAGAGAGGGCCCAACAAATGAAGCGGATCTAGAAATGGATGAGTCAAACAACAAATATCTTAAAACTAAGAAACAGAAAAAGAAGTGATTGTATATATTATGAGAAACATGTATAATGGAAACATATTTTGATGACAAAATTTATTAATATATAATTTTTTTTGCTACCTTCTTATGGATGTATGTTATATGTTTTGTATATACAAAACCACATATATGTGCACACCTTCTTTCTTTCATTTACATTTAAATTTTGTTTTTCTACTTTCTATGCATGAATCATACTATGTCACTTTCAATGATTTTCCAGTAGATAGATTGGGTATGGGGAATTNAAATGAGTTTCCACCTTCACATGGTTGGCCATGTTCAATAGAGAATAAAATATTCTTGAAACCAAGATAATCTCATTTAGGTATTCCACTTTAGTCTTTCAATATTCTCATACATGTTGATATGTCTATTTATCTAATTAATTATTATTCAGTCATATAACTTTTAAGGCCCAGAGAAACAAATACTACAAGTGTTCCACCGAAAAAAAAAAATATCAATAAATAAAGCGAATGAGGCAGTTGTTACTAAACCACTAGTTGAAACACAAGCTGCCCGAACCAAAATAGTTGAAACAAGAGCAACACAAACTAAGAAAATAGAGAATAATGAAGCACAAGCTTCAACCAAAGAGATCAAAAAAACAACTGGAGGTTTCAGTTTGGAAAATGAACTAAATAAAATTAAAATCCCCATGCCCCTGGTTGAGCTTGCCAAAAATCCAATTTATAAAAAACAGATTGCGAAAATGATAATTTTTTTTGATGTTGAATGTCACGCAGATGTGATCAATCTACAAGATGAAAGACCTACGATTATGTTTGGTCCACACATCGAAAATACTAAGGATTTTGTTGCTCCATTTTATATTACATTAATTGTGCATGACCACTTACTTCATAATTGTATGTTAGATTATGGGTCCTCTCACAATTTAATGCCTAAAGTTATCATGGAAAAATTGGGCCTTGAAATCACTAGACCTTATCAGGACTTATACTCGTTTGATTCAAGAAAAGTTAAGTGTCTCGTCATGATCAAGGATTTGTTAGTGAATCTTGCACAGATTCATGTAAAAAGTATCCTTATGCATGTAGTTGTTGTTAACGTCCCTGCCAAGTATGGCATGCTTCTATCCAGGTCTTGGGGCGCAAAATTAGGAGGATCAATTCAACTAGACATGACGTACGCTACGATCCCGATATTTGGTGGACAATTTACTCGACTGTACAGAGAGACTAGACTGGCATATACTGTAAGTAACCCCCAAAACCCAAAACATTACCCAATCTATGTTGTCGATCGGGATCTAGGAAATTGTATTCTATCAATAGATGATGATTTTGAAGAATGTATAGAAGAAGAAAACAAAAAAATAGAAAAAACAAATAAAAGTGTAAATAGTAGAGGAGTATGGAAAATGTTTTTCGATGGTGCTTCGTCCTGCGAAGGGGCGGGGGTTGGAGTGTTATTTGTTGCACCTGGAGATGAGTATGGAATTATCTGTTTATACATATTCTAGTAATAGAAATGGAAGTCAAGAAGCTTCACGATCGTAAGATTATCGTTCCACTCAGGTATTCTGAGTGGGTAGCAAATTTGGTACCCGTCGGGAAGAAAAGTGGATAAATAAGGCTTTGTGTGGATTTCAGGAATTTAAGCCGGTCATCCCTGAAGGACAAATACCCACTGCCAAAACTAGATCATGTCCTGGAAAAATTAGTTGGAGTTAACAGAATGTCTATGATCGATGTTTTCTCCGATTATAACCAAATTGTTGTCCACGAAGATGATAAAGAAAAGACTCCATTCACCACTCTGTGGGGAGCTTTCATGTACGATAAAATGCCATTTGGTTTGATGAACACAGGGGCCACTTTCTAAAGAGCGATGGATATAGATTTCATAGGTGAGAGAGATAAATTTGTTGTTATTTACTTAGATGATCTAACAGTCTTTTCCAATTTTGATGCGGAACATTTGGTTCATCTCAAACAAACCTTCGAGAAATGTAGAAAAATGGTTTGTCTCTTAACCCTAAGTAGTCTCATTTTTCTATGCAAGAAGGCAAGCTTCTGGGTCATATAGTTTTGAAGGATGGAATCAAGTTTGACCCCAAGAAAATCAAGGCTATTGACACAATAAACATCCCTAGAAATAAGAAAGAAATCTAGTCTTTTTTAGGGAAGATAAATTTTTTGAGAAGATTTATCCCTAACTTTGTTGAAATTGTCAAATTAATCACAGATATGCTGAAGAAAAACAGTGAGATGAAATGGACTGTCGAAGCTAAAGCATCATTTGAGCGAGTTAAGAAAGCTATAAGTGAAGCTCCAGTGTTAGCTATTCCAGACTATACTAAGGAATTCCTGATCTTTTCTTTCGCATCTGAACATACCATCGCAGCGGTACTCTTGCAAAAGAACGAAGAAGGTTTCGAGCAGTCGATAGCCTTTTTCATTAAAAGTCTCAAGGACACCAAATTAAGATATGATATACTGGAAAAATAAGCTTACGCAATGGTGAAAGCTCTTAAAGATTTCAGGACATATGTATTGCATTCCAAGATAATCGCTTATGTGCCAACAAGTTGTGTGAAAGATATCTTGGTACAACTGAACAGTCATGGCAGGAGAGTTCGGTGGTTAGCTAAAATTCAGGAGTTCGATCTAGAAGTAAAATCAACCAAGCTAGTCAAAGGTCATGGCGTGGCGAAATTATTAGCAGAATCAAATTTCAAGGCACTCGGGATAAACCACCTGGAATCACATGGATATATCCTGGATATAGAGGAACTTAATTATCAAACCCCTACAGTCCAGATCGGAGATAAATTTTCTTCCTCTGATTGGTATCGCGATATTGTTTCATACCTCCTTAACCTTCAGTGCCCGAGTGACATCACTCCATCCAAACTAAGAATGTTGAAGCTACACGCAGTTAAATATTGTATTATTGAAGGACAATTGTATTGGAAATATCCTCTAGGTTTGTTCCTACGTTGTTTAACAGAACCTGAAACAGAGAATGTCATAAATGAGTTTCATGAAGGAGTGTGTGGAGGACATCACGCCTAGAGGGAAACGTCCTATAAGATTCTAAGAGCTGGATATTATTGGCCAATGTTATTCACTGGTGTGAATGTCGAGGTCAGAGCCTACAACCCTTGCCAATTGTTCTCTGGTAAGCAAAATCTCCCTGCACTACCTTTAGTCCCAGTCAAAACAAAGGCTATTTTTCAACAATGGGGTCTAGACTTCATCAGAGAAATCCACCCACAGTCAAGCACCCAACATAAATGGATTTTAACTGCTACCGATTATTTCAAGAAATGGATTGAAGCCATTCCAACTCGGAATGCCACTGATTTGGTAGTAATAAACTTCTTGGAAGAGAACATTCTATCGAGATTTGGTTTCCCTCGAAAAATAGTCACGGAGAACGCCCAAGCTTTCAAATCTATGGCAATGCTAATTTTTTGTCAAAAATATAACATTGTGCTAGGACATTCTACAACCTATTATCCTCAGGGAAATGGGTTGGCTGAATCATCCAACAAGAATTTGATGAATATAATCAAAAAAGTGTTGATGGAGAATAAGAAGGCTTGGCATGTTCACCTAAAATACGCCTTATGGGTGAATCGAATCGGTACCAAGAAATCAATAGGTATGTCTCATTTTCAAATGGTTTATGGAACTAACGTTGTCTTTCCCATCAATCTCGCTCTTCGTGTGATGCATTTGTGGCAAGACGCAAAAGAGGAGCCAAATGACGTTACAAGGAGGCAAAACCAAATAATCGAATTCCAACAAAACAGGGCCGAAGTAGATGACAAACTTCAAAAGTACCAAGACAATATGAAATTCCTCTTCAATAAAAGAGCTAAAGATAAGGAGTTTCTTCCTAGTGATCTAGTTTTAAAATGGGATGCTAGAAAATAAGATGCGGGGAAACACGGCAAGTTCTATCATCTTTGGTTCGTACCATTCAGGATTGCAGCTACAGAGGAAAAGAATTCATTCCTACTGGAAATTATTGACGGAAAAACTTTTGACACCCCTATCAACGGGCGCTATCTAAAACATTTTATGCAATAACCATGTTTCACGTTACCATTGTATATACAGGTTTAGGTTTCTTGTTTCAATTTGAAATTTCATTTCCTTTCGTAAATTATCTAAATTTTACTTTTACATTTTAAACAAACCTATTCTTATTCGATATAATAAAAGCAAAAAATAAATATATGTACTGCATATCATTTCTATTCTATGAAATTTTCTGATTGTTTGCTCTTGCAGAATACTTATTATCATATGAGAAATAAGGAGGTATCAGAATCCAACGCTCAGTTTTCAAAACATTTGTTTCTCTCAAAACAGGTGATGAATTAATAATTGGTTTGATTGAAA
The DNA here is from genome assembly GCA_032191745.1 of Picea mariana. Lineage (NCBI taxonomy): Eukaryota > Viridiplantae > Streptophyta > Pinopsida > Pinales > Pinaceae > Picea > Picea mariana. Next base: position 27,854 of record JASDQU010013410.1, on the reverse strand, counting down.
ATGTAAATGAAATCCGAGGTATGAACTTCTATACTTATTGTTCAAGCTAAAATGCTAAAAGAAATCTTATCGGATATAAACAAGGTTCTACTCATGTAAATATAATCACCTGATCAAAGATCAGAAAAGTATAAATCTGTAGGTTTCCGAGTCAAGTGAAAATAAAACAAAAAATGAAATAAAAAGAAAAGAAAATAATAATAATAAGGGTCTTAAAAAAATAAAAAAATAAAAAAACTTGATAATCAAGAAGTGAAGTTGTGTAGAAATAAGATTATTTTGTGTCAAACCCTCTGAGTCCTCATTTTGTTTCATTTTTCCTATCTCCGAGCTTTTACTCTATTCTGATTTTTACTACCTGGCCTTAAATCTTCATAGAAAGAAAGAATTTTGCCTTAGCTCTGAAAACTTAAAAACATATCTTTAAAACAAGATTAGGCGAAAATCTTTATGTTCCTCTGATTTTAACTGAAAGAAAGTATGTCTAGGATAATCTTGATATCTTTATCTTTTCTAACAAATTTTAACTGACTAATTCTCTCAAGGCTAATCCCTGGAAAATAAAAATTCCCCATAAGATCTTCCCTATAGGAAAATATGTATTGAAAATCGGGAGAGATTTAGTTCAGAGTACAATCAAAAATTGTTGACAGACCTTCATTGTCAAATCTTAAGCAAATATTATCCATGTATGATACATACAAATTGATTGCCCCCACTTAAAAATTATTAAAAATATAAGACAGATGGTGAAACGAAATTCATAAAATGATTGCCCCCATCTAGTCCAAGACAAATGGTGAAAGGAAATTCATAAATCGATTGTCCCCATTTTGTCCAAAAGAGATGATGAAAGGAAATTCATGAATTGATTGCCCTCATCTCAATAAAATGCAAAAATGCTAATTGAAGTGGTGAAAGGAAATTCAATGGGAGAGGTAGATAACTTCACCAGGGTACTGAACAGGTTCACTGGCAATGAAGCAATATCTATGATATCTGTAAGGTTGTCATACATGTGTAAATATACTCTAGCCTATAGTTCTCTTTCGGTAATATTTACATTTTAAACCGACAATGGTTTCCCTAAATAAATTTTTGAAATTATTTTGCCTTGATGTGAATGAAATTAACCAAAGTTTGATATCTCAGTTAAATTTGTTTTGATTATCTTAAGAAAATCCAAACTCGGTTTCAGGAAAAGGAAACTATTAATAGCCTAACTTGAGATCAATAATTGATTGTGTTTTGGAGGTTTTCTGAGACTCGGTTGAAGCCCTTTTGTTCTCTGTATGATTTTCCCCCAAAGGTGTTTCCCAGGAATACAATGACTCCATTTACCCAATAAAGGCACTTGGTCTACTGTTCTTCCACACCTCGCAGGGAGACGTGATCCCCAGATGGAGCCTGTGTTGGAACACATATAATCCTAAACTATTGAGCTTTACTTTCTCAACTTTATCCTTCCTAAATTGGAAACTCAGAAATTAGTTTCTGAATGTTTAAATCAAATTTATTTCAGGTCATAAGGCGCGCATGATATCCATCGTTAATGAAGTTCCCCCGTTTGATCGAACGATCCCCTTTTTCCCAGAGTTTTGGAGCTGCTTGATTGTTAAAGAGTCAAATCACTAAAGATCGCTTCAAAGCTGCGCGCTTCGGGTGTTTCGATAGGTCTTCATGATTAAAGTCCTGAAACCCAAAAGTGTTTGTTATCACTTTTCCACAAACCTTCAAAGGACACGAGTCATAGTACACGTGTATCTTTTGAGTCTTCCATGAATTGACACGTGGCATTCATTTCCAACATTTTCATCTGAATATTCATACGATTCTAAGTAACACATGGCACCCCTTGGTCTCAACACGTCATCTAGAATGATATCATCTTCGACACGTCACTACAGGAGATGGCCTTTCGGAAATATAACAAAGAGCTAACTCGCAAATCCACGAAGCATTAAATTGTCGAAATGTTAAATCTTAATTAATTAAGTTAATCTTAGTCAAAATATAATTAACGAGTTTGTGCTTCGGAGTTAGGACATTTACCCTTCATCATATCCTAAAATATCTGAAGTCCAAGTTTCCGAAGCGTCGGAACTTAAATAGGATTAATTAAAACTTAAAAGCGATTATCTGATAATTAATCATTTCACAATTTTGGGTTTCAGGGATTCCATCTCGAGCTACTTTTAAAAATATCGAAGTCTGAATACCCAAAAGCACTTAAAGTTAAACATGATTAACTAATGTTTTAAAAGATATTATCTCGTAATTAACCTTTTCGCGGATTCGCGATTCGGTAAATTTCAAATCTGTTTCATTCAAAACTCTCGATCGCAAACCGTTGATATCAATGGAATTTATCACAAATCAACGGTAATGATTTTAGCATAGATTGTGGATCACCAGGTATACTTTCTCATTAAGATCAATAAATTTGTCGTCAGTAAGGGTATACTCGAATCAATGCACCCGAGGTGAATAAAAATGCTCGATTTTGAATTTCATTTTCATCTTTTGAAGAATAGTAAGTTTTATCCAATTGAGAAGCTCACACATTCCCCTGAAATAGGTAACCTCATTCTGATTCTATCAATATCATGGCACCATGAAAGATGACTAAGAATATTTATGTAGCTGGTGAAGGTTCCTATCTGAATGCAGACGTTCTTTCAAATACCACACCACGATCTATAGACACTGTGAAATCTTGGACACAGGTGTTCGAGATTCTGGAACATGAGGTTATAAATTGTCTAGATTATTCTGGCGATGAAGTGGACGATACTCACGGAGCTAAACTTAGAATTATAGCCTAGTCCAAGCTTCACAATATAGTTGCGCGACCAAGGCTCATGTCGTATAATGACATGATAAGTTGGACCCTGGAAAATGTCGACGTTCAAACAAGGAGAACTTTCAATGCTCAAAAGGTTGTTGTTGGGTCTTTCTGACCAGAACACATACAAGTAATGTATAAGATATCCCACCATTTCAAATATAATTTCAATGTTGCATTCATGCTGGATTTTGAACAACAAGAGTGTATACAATATGACAAAATCTATCCCGATATAATCAAGTCCTAGTGGGGGCACCAAGAGAAATTCAGAGCCCACGCTCATGGAATTTATGCCACAGCATCATTGGATACTCATATGATTTATGTATCTATGATTCTCTATAGGCTATTCAGGAAGAAGAGTCCCAGTCATTTCCCGGTGGCATGGGTGTCAATTATGCACAAGGTGGACGAGGGTTACTCTTTTAACTAGGCCAAAATTTATCAGACAACTTGGCTAAAGAAATCACAGAATACAAACTGGCGAAGTCAAAGGGGCAACCTGCCCCTTTCTATATGTCCGCATATATCATGGATGTTATTTTCTTCATAACCCCTTTTCCACTGATGAACTGGAGCTAGACTCCGACCAACATTGAACCTATTCACTTCTATCACTTCAAGTTGTGGGAAGACAAGGCTAATGATTTATTCTACAAAATCTGCCACCATGTAGTAGCGCATGTCCATATAGCTTTATATGGTTTCCCACCCCCTCGAATTTCAGACAAAATCATGGGAAACCTGGGAAAAATAGAAGATTGGTACATCGAAGAAAACTTTTCTTACATCATGGTTTTCAGATGCTCAGTCCCTCCCCATGCTCTCGCAAGGTTTTTACCAGATCGACTAGTATGCTAAGAAGTGGCTTATCAAACAGTGGCAGGGGGCATCAGCAAGGAGCTAAAAGAAGCCCAGAAAAAGGTATGGCCTACCTTACCTCTCCAAGTTGGTATGTTTTCATTGTTAGACTTTGGCCACTCTAAAGTGGAAGTTGCAGCTCTAGATGATGTCAAGTTAGTTGATATCAAGTTTAAAAGGCACGAACCATAGAAAATTGTGGAAAACCACCTAGCCCAATAAAACCTGAAGAAATATGTACACGAAGACTCCCCACATGATGAAATATTCAAGGGAGCTAGGTTTTATGAGGAAGTACTGAATAGAGTCCAAGCTCTGTCCCCAAATCAATAGGCCAGTTTCTTCAGTTTTCAAAGGCATAGACGAAATAGCTTGTCGAAAGTACTACAGGGAGAACTAGTAGCATCTTCATCTACATAGGAAACTATACCTCCGAGTTTTGAGACAGGGAACTCCGGTAAACAGGATGATAAAGAAAACACAAAGAACATCGAAGCTTTAACTCAGGAATTGGAAGCTTCAGTATCAACTTCACTAGGCCCTCAGGCAAAGGCTCAGCTCAAATCCTTTCTAAAGAAAGGACAGAATACATCTCCTTCTACACCATCCACCTCTGCGACCAACACTGTTGAGAAACAACTATATAAGGAGATAGGTACCCCTATCACTTCATTGACATCATTGCAGTCTAGTTTCAGAAATCCCAGTTTCAAAGTCATTTTTATAGATGACCTCACCCCAATTGCACCCGAAGAGATGCCTTCTTCAGACTTATTCTTTAGCAAGAAAAGGAGGGTTATTGTTAAACGAGAAACACATCAGAAAGATGGAGCGATAGTCAAAAGGCAAAGAATGGTGTACGATGGACATAACTGAGATGATTCAAAATTCGCTAAGGAAATGGTAGGTTCATTAGGTTCCTTTGCCACTGAAAATCAGAGGTCTGTAGAAAATCTGGCCGAGCAGCTAAAATAGAGAAACCTGTTGGTAGGGAAGTTTCAAGATCAGATAATGACTATGGAACATGATGTGAAAAATAATATGAACCTAGATTTTGAAGAGATCGTAGCTTATGACAGGCATCAAATTCAACAACTGCAAGCTAACCTTGAATATCTCCATCATAATTCACAGGCCAACAAAGACTTTATCACTCAATAAGAAGAGTTAATAAAGCAATTGCAAGCCAGGTTAGACTTGACCGAAGGTACATCAGTAGAGATATCATCTTTTCAGACTCAAACACTGGAGGTAAATGAAAAACTAAAAATAGCCCAGCAATATCTCTTCATGAAGGTTGACGCCATCCAGAAATAATACTAGGAAGTAGACCTTGCTCTCAAAGATATCTATATTAAAGAAAGAGAAGCTCGCTCAGCTCGAGTTAAGTTTCAAGAGGTCGTCTTATAGGTACCAAAGGATGATGTCTCAGATGTTCATCGGCTTTCCCTTTCAGAACAAATAAGAGGTGATATGGATTTAAAGGCCTGGGAAACAAATCTAGCGAAAAGAAAGAGACTTGCCATAGAGGTAAACGAAGATTTCCTAGAAGCGTTGGCATCACTAAACAAAGGACTAATTTATTTTGAGGGAAATGCTATTTCCGAATCCATGGGTCAAATTGATATAGCAAAGAACCAGTATAATTCCAAAACAAACAAAGAAGAAGCTCTGACATCCATCCAGAAAATGAACCAGATTGATCTCCTTGAAATAAATAAATGGATAGTAAACCCAAGCTTACAGTTACAGGTCACATCTCAAGGAGCGAAAAGGATACATGAAATATTGCCTCATATAGAGAGGAATTTATACACTTTCAAGGTGAAAGAAGCAACTGAACCTTCAAGGTTAGTGGTGCAATTATTGAGTAAATGCATCAAATGTGTTGAATATGGGAAAGCAAGTACATCCGAAAACAAATAAGGGAATGTGCACATGCTTGAAGGAAAGATGGAAATAAAGATATGATGACCAGGACGTTGTGCTAAAGTATCAAGAAGATCAGACGACATAAGCGTTTCGGCCAGTAGACGAAGAGATTGCCACCAAAACTCATCATTCTCTATGTTGTATTTTCTTATTTCAAATATTTGTTATTTAAATTAAGAGAAGTCCAACAGTTTTGAGTTGTGACAGTTTTGTATAAATACATAGATTAAATATCTATCAAGGGATGCTTCTTGCCGATTGTAATAGAGGAAACTCTCCTTATTGAGTATTAATACAAGTGCAGACAGAGATTCCAAATTTTGTTTAGTTTGGGTTATGTGCTTCTTCTATGTTTCCATATCTCATCATTTCTTTATGAATTCCTTGATAAATGTTTGATTTCAATTTATTACAACAACTACTGTAATCGTATTTCATCAGTAATTTGTTAAGTAAGCAGTTTTTCCTCTGCATTTACTGTGAGTAAATCCAGACCTGCGAGCTATGTGGATTATTGTATCTTATACTTTATTCAAGGTTACACCTATTTTCTTCCACTATAACAAGGTGAGACTCTTCAACAATTGATGCCTTACTTTGTTTTACAGTTTTGTAGTTTTCTCCGACATTATTCGATATTACAATTTTGACTCAAACATGAAATACAGCCTTTGTGCTAACATACTGTTAATTTCATTTAAGGAATTTTTCTCATATAACTAAGGTAGAAAAA